>BHEV01007273.1:0-15117 GCA_004319985.1 Emydocephalus ijimae
GACAAAAAAGCAATTTGGGTATGGGGACATAGAGAAGAGCAGGCATTTCAAAATGTAAAAAAACTATTGACTTCTGACGCTATATTAATGCAGTACAGTGAGACCTTGCCATTAATGATCACATGTGATGCATCGCCTTTCAGAGTAGGCGCCATTTTGAGCCACATTTTGCCAAATGGTAATGAAGCCCCTGTTGCCTATTTCTCAAAGACGCTTTCAAAAGCAGAACTCAATTACAGTCAGATTGATAAAGAAGCCCTTGCTATTGTGTCTGCTGTCAAAAGATTTCATGAGTACATGTACGGCCGAGCTTTCACTATAGTGACTGACCACAAACCTTTGCTGGGAATAATAGCCCGAGATAAACCGACCCCCTATATACTATCTCCCAGAATGACTCATTGGTCAGAATTCTTGGCTGCCTATAATTATCGGCTGCAACACCGCCCGGGGAAAGCCATTCCCCACGCCGACGCCTTGAGCCAAGCACCGCTTCCAGAGACCATTGATGACCCAGCGCCTACAGTGACTACGTTGCAGATCGAGATGCTTCGCACGCCGCCATTAACAGCCCGAGATATCGCGATGGAAACAAAACACGACCCCACCTTAGCGCGAGTCCTCAGTTGGGTGGAACGCGGATGGCCATTGGACCAGGTACCTGATGACTACGCCCCCTTCAAGAGTCNTGGGTCAAAGCTTGTCACAAATGCCAGGAAGTAAGCAACGCCCCACCAAAAGCAATCCCAACCGAATGGGAAACCCCGCAAGGACCCTGGTCCCATATCCATCTGGATTTTGCTGGACCTACCAAAGGCCACACATTCTTGCTAACAGTGGATGCCTACTCGAACTGGCTTGAAATCCATCTAATGAAGAACACAACAACCGAAGCGGTCATTAAGAAACTGGACAGACTGTTTGCAACATACGGATTACCAGACGTGCTGGTATCCAACAATGGGCCCCAATTTACCGCGCTGTCCTTTGAACAGTACCTGGCAGACTGCGGTATTCGCCATGTGCTGACGTCGCCTGCGCATCCTGCGGCCAACGGAAGGGCCGAGCGCATGGTACGATTTGTCAAGAAAACGCTACAAAAAATGGACTATGAAAAATGGACTATGAAGAAAAAAAACCCGAATCCTCTTTTTGCAGCATATCACTCCACACAGCGTCACCAACAAAACTCCCGCAGAGTTGCTAATGGGGCGGAATCTCCGCTCCCACCTCGACTGCCTACACCCCTCCTACGAACCTGAGAAACCACACGGATCCAGCGGGCGATGCCGTACCTTACAGGTAGGCGACTTGGTGTTTGCTAAATATTTGTCGGGCGATCCATTGTGGGTAGAAGCAACTGTGGTCCACGTAACCGGCCCTAGATCCTACCTCGTGCAATGCTGCGATGATAGACTATGGAAGCACCATATTGATCAGCTACGATCAAGGCTGCAGTCAGGGATCTCCGAGTTCCCTGATGCCCTAACTGAGGGGGGGGGGAGATACGGAGGAAGATGAACTTGAAATTGTAGAAAACTTTAATGAAAGGAACGATAGCGGAACGGAAACACATGAAGAGGAATCAGGGATGGGAGTGAGTTTGCCTCTTGGGGATACCGAAGATGTTGGTGACAATGGAAATTCGAACTCAGAGTCAGAGGCACCACCTTCACCAAACAACACCCTACCTCATCAAGAGTGCAGCCAAATACCGGGGGCACAACGAAAGTCAACGAGAATAACAAAGCAACCGTCCTACCTCAAGGACTATGTAACCGCACCCTTTAAATGGAACCCGGGGGGAAGGGTTGTTGTGAATGAATAAATGTGTTAATAAAGTTATCTGAGCTTGAAGTCAAGTGCAGGGTTCTGGCCCTGCACTTCTGATTGGCCGTTAATGGCGATATCAGATTGGTCTATTCTGGTGGATCTGATTGGCCATTAACGAGCCTCTCTTATTGGTTAACGGAGCTAGCGCTCCCTGGTTGTTGCAGCCATTGTTTCGAGCTGTCACACCATGTCAATAAAGAGTTGAAGTTCACCGTTTTACCGGCTCGTCTCCATTATTCGTGCCCATGCTCCAAACCTAACAGTCCCTATTTTTCTACTTGCATTTTTACATGCTTTTGAACTGCTAGATTGGCAGAAGCTGGGACAAGTAACGGGAACTCACTCCATTACGCGGTGCTAGGGGTTCGAACTACCAACATTTCTGATCAACAAGCTCAGCATCTTAGCCACTGAGCCACCCCATGTCCCTATGAATTATATCTAGTTTCCTATATTTTATGCAGATTAAGTAAATCGGGTTTTGCTGCATGGTAGATCGGAGATAATCTTCAACCAGTTTCCTAATGTTTTTGGTGAGCATACAAGACATCTTAAGGCAAAGTCACAAGTATCAGATGTAATTCATAGCCTTGTCTAAAAGCCTTGTCAATGCAGATTCTCAGTTATCCGGATCATGGTTGTCCCAAAAGTGCTTTTTCAAAAGGCAACTGGACTTTGTTTTTCCTTGAAGACATTTCGTTTCTCATCCAAGAAGCTTGTTCAGTTGTGACTGGATGGTGGAAGATGAAGGATTTGTATTCCTTACATAAGTCTACGACTCTCAGAAAAAGTGCTTATGACCAGATGACCACAAGGAATATAAATCCTTCTATTGTCCCCCATCCAGTCAGAACTGAAGAAGCTGTTTGCATGAAAAGCGAAACACCTTCAAGGAAAAAACAAAGTCCAGTTGCCTTTTGAAAAAAGCAACTTTGGGATGACTCAAAGCTTTGGATGTCAAAGAGCCTATAGACCACTGGAAACTACATTTTGACACAAAAGAGGGGACATTTACATCAGAGGTGGTCTTCAGCAGGTTCTGACCAGTTCTGGAGAACTGGTAGTGGAAATTTTGAGTAGTTTGGAGAATCGGCAAATGCCACCTCTGACCGGCCCCGCCCCCATCTATTCTCTGCCTCCCGAGTCCCAGCTGATTGGCTGAGTCTTCTTTTGTTGCCCTGCACAGGAGAACGGAGCTGGAAAGCAGGTTAGTGGGGAGGGGAGGGAATGGAGATTTTACAGTATCCTTCCCCTGCCACACCCACCAAGCCACACCACACCTACCAAGCCACACCCACGGAACCGGTAGTAAACAATGTTGAATCCCATCACTGATTTACATGCACACCTTTGCTGTTTATAAGCAAACCAATGGAAGCACATTTGCACATGGAACATTTGAATAAGGAGCTCCACCATGAGAATTTTGTCAAAATTCTCCCTTCCTCTTAAAATGAATTTCAAAAGCAAATTCCTTTCAGCACACTGAATGAGAACGGATGGGATAAATTCACAAGAGACTTTTTTTCTGCACGCCACTACGTATGCCTCTGCTCAGAAACAGAGTCGTAGGCAATTTGAAGAGGCCATGTCTTCACAGGCCTAGCTTCCTATATCTTATGCAGATTAAATAAATCCGGTTTTGCTGCACTGTGGGCAGGAGATGATCTGCAGCCAGTTCCCTAATGCATTTTTCCGTGCGCAGACAAGATATCTTAAGCCAAAGTATCAGATACTAGCTCTATACCCGTACTTCTCTACGCTATGTGGTCAGGCTTAGTTTTCAGGGAGGAAAATAAGGGCAGGGGAATTCTACCTCTGCCTACCAGCATCCATCAGTATTCATCTGGCTAGCATCCTGTCAGTGTGTGAGAGAGTTGAGGGCTGTTTGGAAACTGAAACAGTATTTGCTGTGTGAGCAAGGAGACAGCAAGAAGCTTGGACATGGCTTAGCTCAACTGTTCTGTTCTGTTAAACCTGGTTGCTGCCATGAAACTAAAACTGAAACTGAAACTCCTCCCTTGTGTTTTGCATTTGGAACAGATTTCTTTTCAGGTGGGGAGGGGGAGTAGAACTCCTTAGCATCAGAGCGTGTTAATAATAATATAGGAAATATTAATGCTCTGATGGTCATTTTGAAAAATCCTTTCAGTGAGCACCTAAAAGCCAAAAGGAATATACATGCCAAATTTCAAGGTTGTAGGCTTTACGGTTCTGGAGATTTTGTGATGATGCATGAGTGGTATTTCGCTTTTACATATAAAAGATGAACACTATACAGAAGCCTGATGATGGCAGATGAGATTCTGCCAAAACTTTGCTACAACTTTAAAAGCACAACTATAATGATGTGGGAAAATACCCGAACAAAGCTGAATACCATACATGTAAGTACCCGCGAAAACTTAAGAAAAAAAAAAAACACGTGTGTGTGTGTTTGTGTGTGTGTGTGTAGGTCTAGGTGTGTTCGGGTCTTTTCCTGTGTAAGATTAAGAGTATCTTGGCGACGTTTTGGCGAGGTCCCACTCACCATCCTCAGGCTGGTGCTTTCGGCTTCGTGCCAGTGCAAGCAGCTGAAAGAACCAGCCTGAGGATCGCGAATGGGACCTCACCAAAACGTCGATACTCTTAATCTTACACGGGAAAAGACCCGAACACACCTAGACCTACATACCTGTACCCGTGAAAATGTACAAAAACAAATATATATAAGATTTTTACTTCCCCAGATTGGCAATGGAACACATGATAGGGGATCATTTCTAGGTGATGGAGAGCATTTCAGATTTTATAGGTCAACCCAGGAGCTGGTATTCAAATCACGTTACATTCAAATTGCATCAAGCAATCAACTTCATGCAACAGAAAATCTAATGACTGATGAATGAAATGCAAATAGGTTTCCCTCCTCCCCTTACACGACACAGTAATAAGGCTATTATTTTTTTCAAGTTTGCATTTTTTTTAAGCTGAGTTGCTTGGTTTATTTGTTCATATTTTTAAAGACCCTGATGAAAGGTGGTTATCAATGGATTTTAAATGTGCTATTTAAAACAAACCGTAGATTTACAATTTATGCTAATGTTATTAATAGCAGCTAAAAGTTGAATTGCTATTGGAAAGCAATAGTTATCAAGCAGGGCTGGCTGGGAAATTCTGGGAGTTGAAGTCCACAGGTCTTAAAGTTGCCAAGGTTGGATATCTCTGTTGTATAGAACATAGAATAACAGAGTTGGAAGGGACCTTGGAGGTCATCTAGTCCAACTCCCTGCTCAAGCAGGAGAGTCTAGCCTCTACCTGGGATCGAACTCACAGCCTTCTGATTGTGAGGCGAGAGCTCCGCCGCTAGATTGGTTTGACCTAGAAATAAGTTTCTTTTTTGTTTTTAAGCTCTTCGATATCATTTTTTTAAAAAAATCTGCTTTCAAGGGCCAGACACAGGAGACACTCTACCAGAGGGGTGTCAAACTCGTGTTGTCACAGCAGCATCACATGACGTATTGGACTTTTTTTCCCCTTCACTAAACTGGGTGGGGGCAGGGCCATCATGTGACGCATCCAGACCGCAGGCTGCGAGTTTGACATTTCTGCTCTTCCAGTTCTGAGATCGGTCTGTCTGTCTCTGTTTGTCTGTCTGTCTGTCTGTCTGTCTGTCTGTCTGTCTGTCTGTCTATCTATCTATCTATCTATCTATCTATCTATCATTTCTACTTTAGCATGACCTAACTCTGAATAGCAGTTATCCAGATTTTTTTTTTTTTCAGCCTAGATCTGGTTGGCCTAGTAAATGATTAGTTTGTGAGTACTTATGCCCATGAAACAATTTGGTGTAGTGGTTGGGCACAGGCTAGAAACCAAGGGACTGTCAATTCTAGCCCCACATATGCCTAAAGTATAGTGGGTGATTATGAGCCAGTCACTTTCTCAGTCCTGGGAAGGAGGCAATGGCAAATCACACCTGAAAAACCTTGCCAAGAGAATAGCAGCAACTTCTCCCTGCAGTCACCAGTCAAAAATCGACTGGAAGGCACCAAAAACGGTTATGCCCACCAGCACAATTATTGTATGACTACACTCAGCAGGTATGCTAAAAATACATCCCTAGTACTAAAAGGTTGCCTCCCTCTGCCTCCCTCCCTCCCTCTGTGTGTGTGTGTGTGTTACATGCCTCAAGTGATGGCAGCATCTGGTTGAACCCCTCTGGGCTCAGAAACTATGCAGGACTGAAACCAGGAGTACTTGAAAATCCCACATCCTTGTAAGGTACACTCAGACATCAAAAGACAATACAAAATCTGTTCCATATTATTTCCATGGAGGTGGACATAAGTTCAGACTGAAGGAACAATTCTTATTGATTACAAATTTTACAAAACAAAAGGGAAATTCCCCTTAGAACCAACTGGGGGAATAAGAAGGAGGAGAAACGGGGAGGGAGGGAGGGAGGGAAGGAAGGAAGGAAGGAAGGAAGGAAGGAAGGAAGGAAGGAAGGAAGGAACTATGTATATACTTACACCTATTATCTTGTAAGGGAAGGAAGGAAGGAAGGAAGGAAGGAAGGAACTATGTATATACTTATACCTATTATCTTGTAAGCGATTGACAAATCAAATAAATAAATAAATAAATAAATAAAACAGGGAGGTGGAAGGGAGGGAGGAGAGGGAGGGAGGGAGGGAAGGAGGGAAGGGAAGGAAGGAACTACGTACATACTTATACCTATTATCTTGTAAGCTATTGAGAAATCAAATAAATAAATAAATAAAACAGGGAGGTGGGAAGGAAGGAAGGAAGGAAGGAAGGAAGGAAGGAAGGAAGGAAGGAAGGAAGGAAGGAAGGAAGGAATGATTAAGCAGGTTTGCAGACTGAAAATGTAGCAGGTGTTCAAACAAAATACTGTAGATTTGGAGCTGTATCAAATGTGAGTATTCTCAAGCCCACCCATGTGACCAACAGCTAGATCCATCATCATCTGCAACACTGACGCACAGACCCTGTCTAATTTATCGTGTCTTCCTTTTACAGTCTTTTATAGCCAAAGAAACAAACGGTTGCATCCTTTTCCTTATTTCTGCCTCCCATCAGCTCTCCCTCATTGCACCAGGGAAATACCAATCTGTGTGTAGTAGTTATCAAACCCCCCCTTCAAAGCATGTTTGTTTGAACTCTCGATTTCAAATTCTACAATGTACTGCCTGAGAGAAAAATGAGGAGGGGTTGATTTCCACAGAGAACAAAGAACAAGGCCATAATGTAATGTAAAACATGTAGAGCTGCATGGCTTTTTAATAACTAATGAAATGGAAACATCTGATAGTGACAGTTTTTGCTATCAACATCTTATTAAAAACTGTGGTTTCTTGGGAAGAGAGACTACAGAACTCAGCAAAGAAACCAATGATATGAGCCTGCGGGAACCAAACAACTTTTCCCAAACCACCACCAGCAACAAAACAGCACAGCAAAGACAGGCTATATCTACATTGGATGGCTTTCCTACTCATTTCTACATTTCTGTCAGAAATGGTGAAGGGCCTCCAGCTTGGGGTAGGGTGGGGTTGGACTAGATGACCTACAAGGTCCCTTCCAACTCTGTTATTGTGTTATTCATTTTGCAAAACAAATCTCTCACTTTGTGTGTTTACTGTTTAAACTTGTTTCCCGCCCATCTTCCTGCGAATCGACTCTGTTCTTGTTGGCAAGAGAAAGGTCAGTACGCCTTTTAGTACAGATAGTCCAAAGTTTCTGTTGCTAAGTGAGACATTTGTTAGATTCCCCATTTTACAACCTTTCCTGCCATCGTTGTTAAGTGAATCACTTCAGTTGTTTAAATTGTTAACATGGTTGTTAAGTGAATCTGGCTTCGCCATGGACTTCGCTTGTCAGAAGGTCGCAAAAGGGGATCAATCACGTGATCCTGGGACATACTGCAACCGTCATAAATATGAGTCAGTTGTCAGGCATCTGAATCTTGATCTCATGACCATGGGGGTGTTGCAATGGTCGTGAGTGTGAAGAATGGTCGTAAGTCACTTTTTTCAGTGCTGTTGTAACTTCGAACAGTCACTAAATGAACTGTAGTAAGTCGAGGACTACCTGTGCTGACAGAACCACTGTGTCAGGGTTCCGATGGATGCCCTAATTAATTCATGAACCTTGAGCCAAGTTTCAAAAGAAATCCAATTATTTATTAGGAGCAACATGTCAGCACTTTTCACAAGTGCAGTTGGCCAGGGGTGGGATTCAAATTTTTTAACAACCGGTTCTGTGGGCATGGCTAAGTTGGTGGGCATGGCTTGGTGGTCATGTGACTGGCTGGGCGTGGCCAATTCAACATCACTCACATCGAGGCATACATCTCCTCGCCTGGCCTCTCGTGACTGTGGGGATGCTGCAACAGTCGTAAGTGTGAAAAATGGTTATAAGTCACTTTTTTCAGTGCCATTGTAACTGTGAATGGTCACTCCACACAAGCAAAGTACCAGCAAAGGAAGGAAAAAAACTCCAGAGAAGTTCCAGAGACAGGAAGTCTAGTCCTGCCAAGAATGTAATAAGGGTTAACGGAGAGGCAGTTTCTGTAAGCAACACCAGAATGTTTCCTTCCCGCCTTCCTTACAGGATTAGGCCAGTAATTTTTTCTAATAACCGGTTCTCCAAATTGCTTAGAATGTTAACAACCGGTTCTAGTGAATAGGTGTGAACTGGTAGAATCTCACCCCTGCAGTCAACTCTGCTCTACGTAATTTATTGCCCACCAATGACCCTGTTTCCCCCTCCTTCCAGGGTGTGTCATATAAGCCTAGTAAAAGGTAAATGAGACCTGCCGATGTTATTCCGCTAATCGTTGCCACATCTAAGAGGTGGGGCTCATCTCTGTTTCAAGACCATTGAGCCAGTGCTGTCCAAAGACATTTCTACAGTCATCGGCCAGCACTGTTACCTTCCCATGGTGGCGCATTGGTTAGAATGCAGTATTGCAGGCTACTTCTGTTGATTGCCAACTGCCTGCAATTTGGCAGTTCAAATCTCACTGGCTCAAGGTTGACTCAGCCTTCCATCCTTCCATGGTTGGTAAAATGAAGACCCAGATTGTTGGGGGCAATAGGTTGACTCTGAAAACCGGTATATAAGTCTAAAGCAGTATATAAGTCTAAGTGCTATTGCTACTACTTCCCACTGAAGTGGTACCTATTTATTTACTTGCATTTGCATGCTTTAAAACTGCTAGTTGGGCAAGTAATGGGAGCTCAACCTGTCATGTGGCACATGGGTCTCAAACCTGGGCTGCCAACTTTCCAGCTGACGACATGCATCTTAACCACTGAGTCACCACGCTACCCCATATAAGCCTGGTATATCAAATAAAAATAAATTAATTAAAAAGAGGATCTGTTATAAAGGGCTCAAGTGTCTCTGATGTCTTTGTATACAGATAGTTTTCATTTAGTGACTACTGTTGGAACCAGCAACTCAGTCATTAAGTGAAGCAGTCACTCAATGAAACTGCAATGTGCTTAGTATCTTAGGTCAGCCTTCCTTTGCTTCATAGACTTGCAAAAGTTGTAAATATGAGAAATGGTCAGAAAGTTAATTTTTGTTTCTGTCATAACTGTGGATGATTGCTAAATGAGGCAGTTGCTAAATGAGGACTACGGTGCTTGGCCTTTGAAAAACATGTGAGGAGATGCATTCCAAACAACGGGCAGGATCAGGACCATGAACTCAACAAGTTGTTAAATGAGAGAATTTTGAACCAAAAACTTCGCTGTGGAATCTTCTAAGCCTGATGTGACCAGTGTATCAGCAGTCCTCACTTAACAATGGTAATTGGGACTGGAATTTCTGTTGCTAAGCAATGAGGTCAATAAAGGTAATGTCAGTGATTGCATCCCTTGGTGACAGCAGTTCCAGCACTTCCAGTTGCCATCATTAAGTGAACACCATGATGTCATTAAGCGCAATCTCATGTGGTTACCATTTGTGAACTTCTGTGGCTTCCCCACTGATTTTGTTTGCCGGAAGTCAGCAAAGAAGGTCACAGTGGTGATCACATGACCACAAGATGCTATGATGTCATATTTGCATGCCAGTCACTGGGTGTCCTCTGAACTTTGAGGACCAGTTATAAGTAGCTCTCATTCAGTGGTATCATAAGCAGTGGTGGGATTCAATTTTTTTTAATACCAGTTCTGTGGGTGTGGCTTGGTGGACGTGGCTTGGCAGGGGAAGGATGCTGTAAAATCTCAGATAACAGAGAGTTGGAAGGGACCTTGTAGGTCACCTAGTCCAACTCCCCACCCAAGCGGGAGACCCTACACCACTTCTGACAAATGGCAGTCCAATCTCTTCTTGAAAGTCTCTAGTAATGACGCTCCCACAACTTCCGAGGGCAAGCAATCTCCATTCCCTCCCCACTCCTGGGGGAAGGTTACTGCAAAATCCACATTCCCTCCCCACCCCACTAACCTGCTTTCCAGCTCCGTTCTCCTGTGCAGGGCAACAAAATAAGACCCAGCCAATCAGCTGGGACTTGGGAGGCAGAGAATAGATGGGGGGCGGGGCCAGTCAGAGGTAGGATTTGCCAGTTCTTTGAACTACTCAAAATTTCTGCTACCAGTTCTCCAGAACTGGTCAGAACCTACTGAATATCACCTCTGATCATAAGCCCAAACAGTCACTGAATGAGTGTCATTAAGCAAGGCTGCCTTATTGGCAGCCAGGATGCCGGACTCATGGAGGGGGGCATTGATTTCGCTGAACCCAAAGGAGGATTCCAATCCCCAATATGTACAAAATTATAGGCCGATTTCATTGATAAATACTGATTATAAAATATTTACTTCTATTATAACAAGTAGACTAAAAAGAATGTTAAATGAGCATATACATGAAGACCAAAATGGATTTCTCCCGGCTAGACAAATCAGGAATAACTTAAGAATAGTATTAGATGTTTTAGAATTTTACAAAGCCCACCCCGAAAAACAAATTGCACTTATGTTTTTAGATGCAGAGAAGGCCTTCCATAATTTAAATTGGCAATTTTTAATCCAAAATATTTATAATATGAATTTAGGCACCAAATTTGAAAATATTATAACAGCCATTTATGATACACAACAGGCTAATATTACAATAAACAGGGAATATACCTGCCCAATAAAAATAGAAAAAGGAGTCAGACAGGGCTGCCCACTCTCACCCCTGCTCTTCATAGTATCACTAGAAGCATTATTAATGCGAATTAGACAGAACCCAGACATAAAAGGATTAAAGGTTAAGAAAGAAGAATATAAGTTGCAAACATTTGCAGATGATATGATTTTTTTTCATTGAAGAACCAATAGAAAGAGGACAAAAATTGATGAATAAATTAGAACAATTTGGAGCAGTAGCAGGACTAAAAATTAATAGAAAGAAAACAAAATTAATGACCAAAAATTTAAAAGAAAAGCAGAAATTAGAACTAGAAGAAGTTATGTGAATACAAGTGATAAAGAAAGTTAAATACTTAGGAATATGGTTGACAGCACATTGTAAGACACTTAAGGAAAATAATTATGATAAATTGATGCAACAGGTAAAGAAGGATTTAGAAACATGGGGCAAGCTGCAACTTTCATTATTAGGCAGGATTGCTGCTGTTAAAATGAATATTCTCCCAAAATTCCTCTATATATTTCAAATGATCCCAATCAAAGTACACAAAAAAATTTTTTGAAGAACTTAATAAAATAACAGTAAAATTCATCTGGCAAGGAAAAAAACCGAGAATAAACTTAAAGGCAATGCAGGATATGAAGAGCAGGGGAGGGCTGGCACTTCCAAATTGGGAGTTGTATTATAGTGCAGCCTCTTTAGTATGGTTGAAGGAATGGGTGAATTTAACCAATAAGACCATGATTTGCAGAGGGGGTGGCATGCTTTTTATGGGATGTTGGGAAAACTAGCCAGAAATATTTTCACAGACACCTAATCAGAGATTCATTATTGACTAATTGGAAGAAAATACGGAAAAAACACTATTTAAAAATACCAATTTGGATTTCAACAATAGAGGCGATGATTCACCCAAATAATTTGGATAGTACTAAAATGATTAAATATAAGGACCTATTGGATATGCAAGGAAATCTGAAATCAGGGCAAGAACTTCAAGATCGGGGACTAAAAACTGATCAGTGGGCATATCTTCAAATTCAAAGTAGATATAAACAGGACAAGAAAGAATTTGGAATTAACAAAAAATTCCAGCAATTAGACAAAATTTTATTAGGCAAAAAAAATATAACAAAATTTTATAATTATTTATTAGAAGTAGAATTAGAAGAAGAAATTGTAAAAGGGAACATGATAGCCTGGAGTAGGAATATAGGACGTAGTATCACCATAACAGAATGGGAAAAGGTCTGGGGTAGAAATAATAAAATTACAAAATCGGTAGCATATAAAGAAAATACCTATAAAATGTTTTGCAGATGGTACCTTCCTCCTTCAGGATTAGCGAAGATGCACCCAAATATGAGTCCGAATTGCTGGAAATGCAAAAAAAAGAGGGAACTTTTTTCCATATGTGGTGGTCCTGTATAGAAGCTCAAAAATATTGGCAGAAAATTAGAAATTGGCTGGAGGAAATAACAAGAGAACAGACTGAATTCAAACCAGAGTCCTTTCTATTAGGGATCTTTAATAAACAAATACCCAAAAAAGTGAAATATATAATAATACATATTTTGACAGCGGCCAGATTGGCTTTTGCACAATGTTGGAAACAGCCTCATGTTCCATCAGAGGAGATGATGATTCAAAAAATTTCAAGTTGTGCAGAAATGGACAAATTAACCTTGGCATTAAAAAATAAAGACACTTCAATATACTACAACAGCTGGAACTGCTAGTACAAATGGATAGACCAAAGATAGATTTCACACTAAAAGGCAAAAGAGGATAGGATAGAACCATAGTAGTGATATACAGATATATGTTTGGATTAAGTGTGTATATGGCATAAAATAAGGATAAAAAGGAGGTCTCACAAACTGTTGAAGATGAAAATGTTTTTAATTGTTTTCTATCTTTTTCTTTCTATTTTCTTCTTCCTTTCTTCTTTTCTTTTTCTCTCTTACATTTATGTGTGTGTATGTTGTTATGTTCTGTGCGTGGCGCAAGAAGTGGAGACGAATCGATGAACAGTGAACTTCAACTCTTTATTTAACATGGTGCAACAGCTCTCTTAACGGCCACAACAGCCCCCTTTATATAGGCAAGCTGTTGGGTATTTAGCCAATGAAAACACAGGAACGTCAGCTCTTTTAACCAATGAGAAGGGCTCATTAATAGCCAATCAGATTCTCCTGAACGGACCAATCTGATATCGCTATTATCGGCCAATCAGAAGTGCAGGGCCAGAACCCTGCACTTTACTTTAAGGTTTCAACAATCTTTATTCAAGCACTTTTATTAATTCGCAACACCCCTTCCCCCCGGGTTCCATTTAAGGGGTGCGGTCACGTAGTCTTTGAGGTAAGCCGGTTGTTTTGATTGTCTATTTGATTTACGTTGTCCTCCCGGTATTTGTCTAGAGTCTTGTTGGGGTAGGACGTTATCTGGTGAACAGGGTGCCTCTGGTTCTGTATCTAAACTTCCATTACCACTAATGTCCTCGGTATCCCTTTGAGGCAAATTTACCCCTGTCCCCGATCCTTCTTCACCTGTTGTGTCTGAGCGGTCATTTCTTCCGCTTGTGCTTTCCACCGTTCCAAACTCAGTCGCCTCGGCGTCTCCTCCCCCCTCAGTTTGGAAATCACCAGAATTGCAGACCCCAGACTGTTGCCTTGAACGCAGCTGATCAATATGGCGCTTCCATATTCTATCGTCGCGACATTTCACTCAGTACAATCTGGGTCCAGTTACTTGGATTACAGTTGCCTCGACCCACAATGGGTCGCCATAAAAGTTTCTCGCGAAAACCAAGTCGCCTACCTGGAAGTTACGGCATTCCCCGCTGGATCCGTGTGGTTTTTCAGGTTCGTACGATGGGTTTAGTCGGCTGAGGTGGGAGCGGAGTTTTTGTCCCATCAATAACTCAGCAGGAGTTTTGTTGGTGACGCTGTGTGGAATGATGTGCTGCAAAAGGAGTATCCGGTTAATCTTGTCTTCGATATTGCCATAGTCCATTTTATGTAGAGTTCTTTTGATGAATTGTACCATGCGCTCGGCCCTTCCATTGGTCGCTGGATGCACCGGTGAAGTTAGCGCATGGCGAATACTGCAGTCCACCAGATACTATTCAAAAGAAAGCGCGGTAAACTGGGGCCCGTTGTCAGATACCAGAACGTCCGGTAGTCCGTGTGTTGCAAATAACCTGTCCCATTTCCTGATGACTGATTCGGTTGTTATATTTTTCATCTCATGGATTTCGAGCCAGTTCGAGTAGGCATCCACTGTTAATAAAAATGTGTGTCCATTCGTAGGTCCCGCAAAGTCCAGATTAATATGGAACCATGGTCCCCTGGGTGTTTCCCACTCTGTTGGGGTTGCTTTCGGTGGGGCATTGCTGACTTCCTGGCATTTGTGACAAGTCTTTAGCCAGGCTTCAATCTGCTTGTCTATGCCCGGCCACCACACATAGCTTCGTGCGAGTGCTTTCATGCGCACGATGCCAGGGTGGCCATCGTGCAAGGTTCTCAGTACCGCTCGCTGTAACTGCTCTGGGACAACAACTCTATCGCCCCAAATGATGCAGCCCTTCTGGGAAAACAGTTCCGTCTGTCGACTTTTGAAGGGAAGGTAGTTGTCAGGGATTTGGTCCAATGGCCATCCACACTCTACCCAGCTGAGGACACGTGCTAAAATGGGATCGCGTTTAGTTTCAATCGCGATATCGCGAGCTGTCAGCGGTGGTTTTTGGAGTGTCTCGATCTGCAGTGTTGTGACGGTCAGAGCAGGGTCGTTAACGGTTTCTGGAAGTGGTGCACAGCTCAATGCGTCAGCGTGGGGAATGGCTTTCCATGGGCGGTGTTGCAACTTATAATTATAGGCAGCCAAGAATTCTGACCAGCGAGTCATTCTGGGAGATAATATATAAGGGGTTGGTTTATCTCCTGCTATTATTCCCAGTAAAGGTTTGCGGTCAGTTATTATAGTGAAAGCTCGCCCATAAATATATTCATGAAATCGTTTAACAGCAGATACAATACCAAGAGTGTTAAGCCTGGGTTACCCAACCAGGGTTAAGGAGACAAGCTAAACAGAATGTGCAGCGTTAGTCAGATAGGCACACAG
>BHEV01007274.1:0-23410 GCA_004319985.1 Emydocephalus ijimae
AGTACAAGGGGACCCCAATATCGTTCAGCCTTGACCCAAAGATAACTCCCATCCGCCTTAAGCCCCGTCGAGTTCCGTTTGTGTTAAAGCCGAAAATCGACGAACAGCTCGAAAAACTAATAGCACAAGGGGTACTAGAACCTACCGATCATTCTCCTTGGGAGACCCCAATAGTAACACCAATAAAGCCGGACGGGTCCATTCGAATTTGTGGGGACTACTGGGCCACCCTGAACCACGCCCTACAGCAAAATGCTTATCCGGTGCCGGTGGTGCAGCACCTCCTGCATTCCCTTGGGGGCGGAAAAGTCTTCGCTAAATTAGACTTAGCTCAGGCATATCAGCAGCTACCTGTTGATGAGAAGACGGCACAGGCACAAACGATAGTGACCCACCAAGGTGACTTTAAATGTACCCGGCTCCAATTCGGAGTCAGTGTGGCCCCAGGAATTTTTCAAAGCCTTATGGAGAGGTTACTACAAGGGATTAAGGGCGTGGTTCCATACTTTGACGATGTATTGATTGCTGCACCAACAAAGAAAGTATTGCAAGATCGTTTAAAGTTAGTAATGCAAAATTTCAAAACGCCGGCCTTAAAGTAAAAAAGAACAAGTGCAAATTGTGTACCGATCGTGTTGAGTTTCTAGGGTACATAATTGACAGTCAGGGTATTCACCCGACCGACAGCAAATTGAGGGCAATAAAAAACACTCCCAGGCCTCGGAATAAGGCCGATCTCCAGGCATTCCTAGGCCTTATCAACTTTTATGATGTATTTCTACCGCATAAAGCAACTGTTGCTGAACCGTTACATCGCTTACTTGACAAAAAGGCAAATTGGTTGTGGGGTTATAAAGAAGAACGGGCATTCCGTAATGTAAAAGAACTACTGACTTCTGACGCTGTACTCATGCAGTACAATGAGACTTTGCCATTAAATATCACATGTGATGCCTCGCCTTTTGGAGTGGGCGCCATTTTGAGCCATGTACTGCCTAATGGTCACGAGGCCCCTGTTGCATATTTTTCCAAGACACTTTCAAAAACTGAGCGAAATTATAGCCAGATCGATAAAGAAGCCCTTGCAATCGTATCTGCCGTTAAAAGATTTCACGAGTATGTGTATGGCCGGGTTTTTACTATCGTGACTGACCACAAACCGTTATTGGGGATAATAGCTGGAGATAAGCCCACTCCTTACATATTATCCCCCAGGATGACTCGCTGGTCAGAATTCTTGGCTGCTTACAACTATCGGCTGCAATACCGCCCGGGAAAAGCTATTCCCCACGCCGATGCATTGAGCCGGGCACCACTCCCAGAGACTCTCGCCGATCCCGCACCAACGTTGACCACCTTACAAATCGAATCGCTGCACGCGCCGCCATTAACTGCCCGAGATATCGCGAGGGAAACCAAACGTGACCCCACCTTAGCACGAGTCCTGAGCTGGGTAGAATTCAGATGGCCATTGGACCAGCTATCAGATGACTTCACACCATTCAAGACAAGACAAACAGAGTTGTTCTCGCAAAAGGGCTGTGTCATCTGGGGCGATAGAGTCGTTGTCCCAGAACGACTCCAGAAAGCAGTACTCAGAACCTTGCACGATGGCCATCCCGGTATCGTGAGAATGAAGGCCCTTGCGCGAAGCTACGCTTGGTGGCCGCGCATCGACAAACACATTGAGGAATGGGTTAAAACTTGCCATAGATGCCAGGAAGTGAGCAACGCCCCACCAAAAGTCATTCCAACTGAGTGGGAAACGCCACGATGACCCTGGTCCCGTATTCACTTGGACTTTGCGGGGCCGACCAAAGGCCACACCTTCCTTCTAATCGTCGACGTCTACTTGAATTGGCTCGAGATTCACCGGATGACCAACACGACCACCGAAGCAGTCATCAAACGACTGGAAAGACTGTTTGCGACCCACGGACTGCCAGATGTTCTGGTATCCGACAACGGCCCCCAATTTACCGTGCTGTCCTTCGAGCAATACCTTGCTGACTGTGGCATCCGACATGCGCTCACCTTGCCTGCGCATCCTGCTACCAATGGAAGAGCTGAGCGCATGGTTCAATTCGTTAAAAAGACCTTGCAGAAAATAGACTACGATAACATCGATGACAAAATCAACCGAATCCTCTTCCTACANCCGCTCCCACCTCGACCAGTTACACCCAGCGTATGAGCCGGAAAAACCACTCGGATCCAGCAGCCGATGCCGTACCCTCCAGGTAGGCGATTGCGTATACGCTAAAAACCTGCCCGGTGATTCGCTGTGGGTTGAAGCAACAATCATACATGTAACTGGCCCAAGATCCTACATTGTAAAGTGCTTCGACGACAAAATTTGGAAACGCCATATCGATCAGTTGCGATCGCGGCTCCGTTCAGACAATTCCAATTTCCCTAATGACCAAGCTGAAGGGGGGGGAGATACAGAAGAAGATGAAAACCCGATAGAAGAAAACCCGTTCGAAAGACTCGATAGCGGAATAGAGACACAGGAAAGAGATCTAGAGACTATAGTAGGTCTACCTCAAGGAGCTACCGACAATAGCGGAGAGGACGGAAACGAGAACACTGAACCTGAAGAAACCCCTCCGCTAAACAATGATCTACCTCAGCAGAATGGTAGCCAAAAACAGGACGCACCGCAGAAGTCGAACAGACTAGTAAAGCAACCGTCCTATCTAAAGGACTATGTAACTGCGCCCTGTAAAAAGAAGCCAGAGGGAAGGGGTGTTGTGAATGCATAGAATATAATAAGGTTATTTTGGAGCTTGGAGTTAAGTGCAGGGTTCTGGCCCTGCACTTCTGATTGGCTGTCTAATGGCAAGATCAGATTGGCCCGTTCAGGGGAGTCTGATTGGCCATTAACAGAGCCTTCGTATTGGTTCAGTGGAGTAAGTGCTCCTGAGTTCTTATTGGTTAAATAGTTATTGGGTTATCTATATAAGAGGGTCGTAGCTGCCCTGTTTTCTTGAGCTGTCACTATGTAATAAAAAGAGTTGAAGTTCACTGTTAAACTGGCTTGTCTCCATTCATTATCGCCCATGCCTCAAACTTTAATTGGCTATGGCTTATAACGGTCTTAATAGACTTCAGTAAAGCATGTGGACAGAAAATTCATATAATCATAAAATGTAAGTGTTGTAAATGACTCCAAAGATCATTTCATCCATTCCCCTGTTCAATTGAAGAATGGACTCTTCTGGTTTTACGTTTTAAAGTATAATAATTTTAGATGAGGTTCATTGAAGTTAAACCTTTTTTGAGTCTGGAGGCCATTGTCGCCTACATTCATGATTGAATGAAAAGTTAAATTTCAGTGAGAGGTTAGTGGGGAATAAAAGTCACATCTTCTTTCCCATCCAAGTTTGTGGCTTCTTTGAAAACTGTTCATGGACACCAGATGAAGAATCCCGGTTCAAAGTGATAGATTTGTGGTTTTGCCTCTTACAAAGTAATTTTCCTCCTCTCCATGGCATAACACAGAGGAATTTGGCACAGTGGTGGGATTCAATTTTTTTTACTTCCAGTTCTGTGGGCATGACTTGGTGGGTGGTGTGCAAGGGAAGGATACTATAAAATTGTTGTGGTTCACTGGTAGCCGGTGCAGATGGCAGAGGTATCAGACAGTGAGGACAAAAGGGAACCAGTCAGGGAGTCTGGAGAGGACTCGAACGAGGGTCCTGCATCTGATGCAGAGATGGGCCAGGACCACCTGGGAGTGAGGTGCTGCCTCTGGAGTCTGGCAGCAGCGAGGCAGAGGACCCAGGGGAGCCTGTTCCCAGTGCACATGTGCACAAAGCTGCTAGAAGGTGAGAGCAGCTGAAGCAGAAAGGGCGACTCGGGATAAGGCTAGAAGATGATTGCCCCTCCCATAAGGGATAAAAGTCAGTCCTCAATGACGAAGAGCTTTACAGGAAGCAAAGCAGTTCAGTAATCTCCGAGCCGTTCGTGAAGCTCTGTACTCTGGTCGGTTTTTTTCTGGGTTTTTGGTTTGGTTTATGTTAGCCTTAATTGGACTTCTGTTTCTTGGCAGCATTCTACAGCACTGAAAAGCATGCTCTTATCTGGAGGAACTGTGTCTCATTAGTTTTGGCTGGGAATGCAAGTAATTCCCAGTGTTGCATTAAAAAAGGTTTTACTTTTAAATTCAGTTTGTGTTTTATTAAGTTTGATGAAGCCTGGGTCAGAACAAAAATCTCCAGTCAGAGGTGGTATTTGCTGGTTCTCCAAACTACTCAACATTTCCACTACCGGTTCTCCAGAACTGGTCAGAACCTGCTGAATACCACCTCTGACTTGGCAGCAATTGGTAAAGTCATTTCTCAGCAAATTGATCATTATGGTATGCTCATGGGCTTCTGGGTAAGGCCTCATTTTTTCCCCTTACCTTCTGTAGGATGTCCGGAATCTTCGGTTCGCTCATAGACCTGAAGGTCGCACGAGAAGAGCCATATTTGAGAACTTGACAAAGTATGCATTTCCAATGTCCAATCATTTGGTGAGTATTTTTTTTTTTTTGCTAATCTGACAACCATCTTCTTTTCCAAGGTATCCCGGTCGTCCTCAACTTGCAACCACAATTGAGCCCAAATTTCCATTGCTAAGCAATACAGTTGTTAAATGAGGGCTCCTTGGTGCTCTCTGAACTTGCTTGTTTTCTTGCAGATGTTTCATTACCCTAGCTAGGTAACATCATCAGTGCAATGTTTAAGTGAGTTTTCCTCATTTTACCTTTCTTTCCACAGTTGTTAAGTGAATCACTGGAGCTTTAAGTCAGTAACACAGTTGTTATGTGAATCTGGCTTCCCCATTGTTAGGAGTTGGTGATCACATGATCCCAGGATTTTACAACTGTCATAAATTCATGCCAGTAGCCAAGTGTCCAAATTTTAATCACATGGTGGTGATAATATTACAACAGTCGTATGAAAAAGTCATACGCCACTGTTTTCAGCGCCATTGTAACTTTGAACTGTCACTAAAGGAATGATTGTAAATTGAGGGCGACCTATACACTATGGTTGCAGGATGAAAATGCAAGAAAGTGAAGGGATGTTGATCTGAGTGGGGGTTATGAGCTTCTTGAACTCAAGCTAGTCTAAAAGCAAGGCTGTAATGCTTCCATGTTGCAAAAGAAGGCAACTCAGAGTTGAATCAGAATGTTCAAATATTTTTATTTCCCCATAACTGCTAGGATTAGTCACTTTTCCCATAATTGATGGGGGGATATGTGTGTCAAACATTCCTTTATTTTAAAAACAGCCTGAAAGGGTAAGGAAACCTTTGGATTGTGTTCAACTACTTTTGACCTGAGGGAAAAATATCCATGAGGTCTTCTTGGGCAATAATACTGAAGTTTTGCCACTGTGTTCCTCCAGGATGTTTTTTCAACTTCCCTTTGTAGTCCACAGCTCTAAGTTTTCCTACTGAACTCCCATTAAAATACAAATTTGATCTTAAACTGCTTGGCTTTAAGATCAATCAAGGTTGGATATGTGCTACAACCATAAGAACAATGTCTCATGTTTTTTCAAAAGGCAACTGGACTGTTTTTTTCTTCCATTTTGAGGAAGAAGAAGATATTTTGCTTCTCGCGTAAGAAACTTCATCAGTGATATAGCTTCAGTGCACCTCTTGAAAGTACAAATCCAACAGGAGTTGACGGGAGTTCAAAATGTCTCCACATATAGTAATAGCACTTAGACTTATATACCACTTTACAGTGCTTTACGGCCCTAAGCAGTCTTACAGAGTCAGCATATTCCCCCCAACAATCTGGGTCATCATTTTACCCACCTTGGAAGGATAGAAGGCTGAGTCAACCTTGAGCCTGGTGGGATTCAAACTGCCAAATTGCAGGCAGCCAAAGTAGCCCGTAGTACTGCACTTTAACCACTCCACCACCACAGCTCATATATGATTTTAAGGATATTTCTCTATACCGAAAACTATTTTTAAAGAGTGAAATTGATATGCCTGTACCCAGACACATAAAAGTGATCCTAGCCAGAAACAGAGTGCATTTCGTCTCTATTGCCCAGGCACAGCCATTTGATACTATAACACACATGCATGAATATAGGATTTATGTATGACATTTGTTATTATTTCTCTGCTCTCATTGCTTCTGCGTATTGCCAGCAGCATCCTTATTTCAGCTGACCCAATTACTATTGGGTGGGAGGACCAGGGAAGCACCTATTAAGCCCCTATGGGGGCTACTCTAGGCCAGGGGTGTCAAATTCAAGGCCCAGGGGCTGAGTCCAGCCCATGGGGTGCTTAGATCTGGCCTGCAAGGCCACCCTGGAAACAGCGAAGGGCTGACCTGCAATGCCTCTGCCTGTGAAAATGGATCTAGGGAGGGCCGTGTGCAGGCCTCCCGAGCTCCCTTTTCGCCGGCAGAGGGTTGCAGGAGGCCATCGCAGCTGGAATGGAGCTCGGGAGCCTGTTTTCACTGGCAAAGTGCTCAGGTGACCACAGGTGCCCCCAATACTAATGACGTTGAGTTGGCCATTCCTACCCTGGCCATGCCTCGCCCCAAAGTCAAGCACAACCCTGGTGTGGCCCTCAGTGAAATCGAATTTGACACCCCGCTCTAGGCAATTGTCATATAAAGTTCAGAGTTGTTCTCAAGATGGCTTCCTGTGTATTAAATCCATGTCCCTCCTGGTTGATCAAGATCTCTAGGAAGTTGACATGTGGTGGGGTCCATTCAGTGGTCAATGCCTCGTTAAGAAAAGTCTGTTCTATCAGCTTTGAAGGAGATGGTGCTCTGGTCCCTTCTCATGAAGTCATCACTGGATGTAGCGGTATAGGACAATTTTCACCCAGTCTCCAAACTTCTCTTATTCCTTGTGCCAAGGGTCTTCAAATTTGGCAAGGTTAAGACTTGTGGACTTCAACTCCCAGAATTCCTGAGCTAACATGACCGGAGGAGGAATTCTGGGAGTTGAAGTCTTAAAGCTGTCAAGTTTGAAGACCCCCTGGCTTATGCTATTTGATGTAGGCTCATGATGGTCACCCATCAATCCAGGGTTAAGTACCATCAGTATGTTGATGATTCTTTACTGCAATCTGTCTTGGTGTTATGGAAGGGATCCAGGCAAAGGAGAACCCAGGCAAGATTGAGGGTCTTGTGGGATCAGGATCAGATCACGAGATTTTCAAGGCAAATAGTATCAGGGAAGCACCTTCAATTCATCCATAATTGCTTCAGGATTTTGGTTTTGTTTGCTTGTTGTTTTTTAAATTTCCATGCGAACTCTCAGGAAATCTAAGAAGCATCCAGCAACTTCCCTAAGAAAATTTAAAGAAATCAAAAGAGCTTGGGAGAATTTATCTGCATCTTTCCAGTCTCAACTTTTCCTTCGAAGGGAGAAGGGTTCACCAACAGGAACCCCTGATTTCTAGCTCAAGCCTTTATATTCAGGATGTAAACACCAAAACGTTTATCCCAGTAGGTCCAGAAAAAGGAGTTTCTGGTGTGTCACATAATATTTTGTTAGGGGAATTGGGAACTCTGTTTCTTTAAGTGAAACTGCAACAGAGGTGGTATTCAGCCAGTTCTGACCAATTCTAGAGAACTGGTAGGGGAAATTTTGAGTAGTTCAGAGAATCGGCAAATACCACCTCTGACTGGCCCTGCCCCATCTATTCTCTGCCTCCCGAGTCCCAGCTGATTGACTGGGTTTTCTTTTGTTGCCCTGCACAGGAGAACGGAGCTGGAAAGGAGGTTAGTGGTGGGCTGAGAAATGGGGATTTTACAGTATCCTTCCCCTGCCACGCCCACCAAGCCACACCATACCCACCAAGCCACGCCCACAGAACTTGTAGTAAAAAAATTTGAATGCCACCATTGAACTGCAAGCATGTTGGGACCTGTGCTACTCTTCGATTTGTGAACTTCTTTTCTAATCAAGAAGATCCTTTGCAGATTCCTTCTCTTGATGAAGCAAATGAGAAAGTGGGCAGTGAAGATTTATATGCCATGGCAGGCATCAAAGTTTAGGAGGGTTTGAGCCTTATTCATCGTTGCGCATTAATTTAAATGGGAATCGTTGATTGTTCCCTAGTTATAGATTCCCCACAATTGGCATGAGGTTCCATGTCATTCTAAACAAACAAAACAACATTTGAGACCGTCGCTTACATAGATGCCAATCCTGTGCAAAACTAAGAAACTGAAATGCAGTTTCATGATGCAGCCTTGAAAAATGGTTCCTATTAACTTTCTTCTTAAGAACTATTTATTTCTTCCCTATCATTTTCTTGACACTTTCATAGATCAGAAAATAAAGGAATGTGGAGAAACATATATTGATTTACTTAATTTACACATTCTGGGGCTCTCTGCCTTTCTTTTATGCTTTTATTAAGGTACATCAACAAAAAAGGTTGCATGGGAATAGTTATTTGAAATGGAAAATGCGTTGCTAAAGAATCTCTCCATTTTTTTAAGCCTCTGTTCGCTTTTGAGTATAAAGAAGTTTTCCCAGAAAATGGCTGGAATGTTTATGATCCCATTCTGGAGTACAGGAGACAGGTGAGTCTCACTATCCCAGGTCTGACTTTTATGTTTTGCTCTCTAGAAAACTAGCTTACTACAAATTTGCTGGCTGGAAGACCTTCTAATGCAGTGCTTGGGAATTCTGGGAGTTGAAGTTCACACATCTTAAAGTGGCTAAGGTTGAGAAAAGTTTTAATGGGATAATCAAATAAAAACACCTAGTATATTTACAAAGCAATCTGCTGTCTTTATAGCAGAAGGTGATTTCCTCCCTCCGTCTCGGTGGCTAATTAAAAATCTAGAAGTAAAACTGGTAGAAAGAGAAATCTCTGTGAAGTAGATAGTGAAATGGATTTGATTTGTCCAAATTTTTGCAAATATCTAATTTCTAGATATTGGTATCCGGAGAGAGGATCTCCTCTCCTCTCTCCCTTCCCCTCTCCTTTCTGCCTTTCTCCTCTCTCCCCTCCCTTCTCCTCTCTGCCTTCTCTAATTTCTCCCCTCTCTTCCCCTCCTTTCTCCTTGCATCTCTCCTCTCATCTCTCCCTTCTCCTCTAATTTCTTCCCTCTCCTCTCCTCCCTTTTCCCTTCTCCCCTCCCTTCTTCTCCTCTCCTCTCTGCCTTCTCCTCTCATTTCTCCCCTCCCCTTCCCTCTGAAAAATCTCCTGAACAGCTTCTCTTTCCTACGTAGGGCATTCCTAATGAAAGTTGGAGAATGACTAGCATCAATGAGCAGTATGAACTTTGTGATACCTATCCTGCCCTTCTGGTAGTTCCAGCCAATATTCCAGATGAGGAGTTGAAGAAAGTGGCTGCGTTCCGGTCAAGGGGCCGTATCCCTGTAAGTATGGCACTCGCAGTATGACTTCTGCAGATTGGTGTCTCCCAAATGTGTTGGGCTGCATCCTTCATCAAGTAGATTTTTCACGGGGTGGGAAAGACCAGTAAGAATCATTTTACAATTTAGGGACATTATCCATCCTAGCAGCAGGAATTCTTCAGGCTGCAGCTGCAGTGGTTTAATTCAGAACAATTAAATATAGACCCACAATATCAGTGATCCACTCTTGCTTTTCCCTCCCGTTCTTGTCTTCTACCAGGTCCTGTCATGGATTCATCCAGAAAGCCAAGCCACCATCACTCGCTGCAGCCAGCCAATGGTTGGAGTCAGTGGCAAGAGGAGCAAAGAAGATGAAAAGTATCTTCAGGCTATCATGGATTCCAATGCCCAGTCCCACAAAATACTCATCTTTGATGCCAGGCCAAGTGTGAACGCAGTAGCTAATAAGGTTGGACTGTCATACTTTTGGCAGCAAGTATTTCAGCCCGTTCCCACCCAGCAGTTTCCAGTACTGATAGTCCTTGAGTTAAAACTGCAGTGGAGGCCAACATTGCTGTGGCTAAGTGTGACATTTGCTAAGTGAATTTTGCTCCATTTTATGACCTTTCTTGCCACAGTTGTTAAGTGTATCAGTTGTTAAATTAATAGCATGGTTGTCTCAAAGGTGCTTTTTTTCAAGAGGCAACTAGAATATCTTGGTTTTTTTCTTTGAAGATATTTCACTTCTCATCCAAGAAGCTTCTTCAGCTCTAACTGGATGGAGGGGAATGGAACAATTTATATTCCTTGCAGACAGCTGGCCATTTGCATTCTTTTAGAGAGTTGTTGAGGTCACCTGGAGGTTTATCTGTGTTCTCAGGATCACCTGAGTGGTGTAAATGTGTGTGAAGCCTTCTTGGAATTGTTGAAAGGACTGTGTTGTAGACTGGAAACAGATGATGTCGTATCCCTCCCCCTCTGTTGAGGGAGGACTGTTCAGTTTTGACAAAGATGGCCTCTTTGACCCCTCTTTCAAACCAGCAGTCCTCTCTGTCCAAAATATGGACTTTACTGCCTTCAAAATAGTGGCCTTTGTCTTTTAAATGCAGATGGACTGCTGAATCTAGTCCTGATGGGTTTGTTCTGCTATATTGTGCCATGCACTTATGAAGTGATTGTTTTGCTTTCCCCAATGACCTGGATGACGGAGAATATCCATAGACAGCATGGTTCTTAAATGCATGGTTCATAAATGAAGCTGGCTTCCTCCATTGACTTTGCTTGTCAGCAGCTCACAAAAGGTGATCACACAACCCCAGGACACTGCAACCGACATAAATACATGCTGGTTGCCAAGCGTCCGAATTTTGATCCTGTTACCATGAGAATGCTACAACACTCGTAAGTGTGAAAAGCAGTCATAAGTCATTCTTTTCAGTGCTGTTGTAACTTCCAGCGACCACTAAATGAATGGTTCTAAGTCGAGGATTACCTGTACTCTGCTTCTCCTCACCTCGAAGGAACACCCTCAAGTAGGTAGGATTCAAAGAATAGGACCTCATTTCAGTCTTCGCAATTGTGGCAGGAGATGTTTGTTGGAAGAAATTTCCATCTGGTTCAGTTCCAAGTGGGGAGAAAGACACTGGAAACATGGAGGCTGATTGGAAAGATGGTTTATTTTATTGATGAACAGGAGTTTGGGTTTGAGGTCCTGGGCAGCTGACCACATGGAGTTGAGGGGGGGGGTATTTATACTCTCTCTCGGGCTTTGAACTTGAACTTCCTGTTCCTGTGCAAGAATGTATTGTATTGGTTGCTGTTAGACTCCCATGGACAAATCGTAGGAGTTTGCCTGAAATAAGTTTAGTTGAACCTTGCTAGGTGATGCAATGTCCTTAGATTTTGCAGTGCAGTGAGCCCTGCTGCTAGATAATCCTGTAATGTCCTGGAGGATTATGTCTTAATCCCATCACCCTGGAGCTGAAGGTCTTGTAGATACGTTGGCCCAGTCCTTCTCAATAGGCACCAAATATCTGCGGGGGGCAGGGAGCTGTAGCACTGAGTTTCTGTCTTTAGAAACATGTTTCTCCGTGAGGGAAAATATAATAAGCCTTTTTAATATTTCCTAAAATATTTCATTCTTCTAAGAGGGATGGGTGCTAACTTTCTACACGGTGTATGTGTTGTGGCCCACCAGCAGTTGGCGGAGCTGGCAGTAGAGTTGGACAGTAGTGAGGAGATTGGGGAGGAACCCGGGCCAGTCCTGGAGGCTGAGGAAGGCTCGGATGAGGGCTTTGTATCAGAGGCAGAGATGGGGGCAGGGCAGGCTGGCAGTCATCAGCTGCTTTCAGGCTCAGGCAGCAGTGAGACAGGGGGAGCTTCTGGAACTGGTTCCCAGCCTGCGCATGCACAGAGCTGCCAAAAAGAAGGCAGAATTAAGAACTCAGGGTTGACGTGGGAGTAAGGCCACAGGGGGACGATGAACAGCCCCTCCCATCAGGATTAAAAGAGAAGCAAAAAGGAAAGGGGGTGTTGAGCCTGTTCCCCCAACCAATGTTAAGGAAACACGCTAAACAGAATGTGCAGCGTTAGTCAGTTAGGCAGACAGGTAAATGTGTGAGATAAGTTTGTATGTTAGTTAACACTCAGTAAAAAGCAGATACGCTTGTGCTATCAAAATATAGTTTATTCCATTAGGATTTATAGCATTGTCAAAAACAGTCCATTAGTCATGTATCATTTCAGTCAGTCCATTCAGGGATACTCAATTTGCAAAGTCCGTGTTGTGTATTCAATGTCAGTTCACTTACAATAAATCAGTCCGTATTATCTCTTCTCACCGTTGAGAAATCAACACTCCTTTCTCTCTCCCGTTCCAGTAGAAAAAAAACGCAGTCATCAATCCATCCAGTAATTAGGGATCATTAAGCCAGAGAGAGAGCTGCCGTTGTCTTGCTCCTTTTATGGTGCTTTTACAACCACACCCTTAATTACATTCTTGCAGTTAAAGTTTACACACACTTTAACCAACAAACCATGATAACTTATTTATTATTTTACCTAAACCAGTTAGGGTAAACAATGTTATCCCTAACAGGGGGCTTTTGCAGGAAGCAACTTGCTTGTTCATTCATCTGTTCATTCCAGCCTTGTGAAGATTTGTCTGTATAGCCCAGCCCTTCCCTGTCAGCACTGAATGTGGAATTTTACCAGGCAGCGTTCCAGGATTGATAAAGCTCTGAGTTAATTAGTATATCTTCGTAAAACTGTTTGCCAAACCGTTGGCTGACTGTGAATGAAATAAATTCACATTAATGTAATAAAAGAGGTTTTTGTGGGGACTCAGAATTGACTTAGTGCTTTTTGGGGAGGCCTAGGACAGAACAGTATGGCTGTGCAGCCAGCGATGTCAAGTTTGCACTTCTGAAATCTTAGCTGGCCCCAAACAGCTCCCATATTCACTATCTTTGCAGGCTAAAGGAGGAGGCTATGAAAGTGAGGATGCCTATCAGAATGCTGAATTGATTTTCCTGGACATCCATAATATCCACGTCATGAGAGAATCACTGAGGAAACTGAAAGAGATTATATATCCTAACATAGAAGAGACACACTGGCTGTCGAATTTGGAATCCACTCATTGGTTGGAGCATATCAAGGTCGGTTGATGGGTATTCTGTATCTGTCTATATTCAACCGCAGAGTCAATTGGGACTGAGTGTCCGAGAAAGGCCATAAAATAAATAAAATGCATTGTGATTGTGTGTCATCGGCATGGATTCATAGCAGCTGTTCCTACTTGCACCAAGACATATTCCTTGTGTGTCTAATCACACTTGGCCAATGAAGAATTATGTCCTGTTCTACTCGACTCTATTCTACTCTACTCGTAAAGATTTTCCACCATCCAGGAACAGAGTCTGCATTTCATACTTGTTGGCTGCAGTGATAATTTCCCCATTGCAATGTTCCCTTCCTTCTTATGAATAGTTGCAAATTAAAGCTCTGAGATATTGGCTCATATCTGTTCTCGGTCCAAACAGAAAGAAGGACACCTGACATGTATTCCAGAAAGAGATCTTATTTTCAAATGAAGCTGGCACTTCTGATGATCTGGTTCTTGTTCACTTTCTCTCAGTTTTGCACTGAAGAGGGTTAGTAGTTTGTCTGACTTGTAAAGAAAGAAGAGAATAAGTTTGTTGAGCATGACACTTTCGCCAGGAGAGAGTTGGACTGAGGACAGGAGAGGGCAAAATAGATCTTGTGCAGGACTTTCCAAACTTGGTAACTTTAAGGCTTGTGGGCTTCAACTTCCAGAATCCCAGACAAGGAACAATGGATGGAAATAAGGAGAGATTCAACCTAGAAATAAGGAGAAATTTTCTGACAATGAGAACAATCAACCAATGGAACAGAAGTTGCCTTCAGAATTTGTGGGAGCTTCATCCCTGGAGGCTTTCAAGAAGAGACTGGACAGCCACTTGTCAGAAATGGTATAGATTCTCCTGCTTGAGCAGAGGGTTGGACTAGATGACCTCCAAGATCCCTTCCAATTCTGTTATTCTCAGTTCTAATTCCCCAGCCCACATAAACTGTATAAAAGATTAGAACAATAAATACAGATCTTAACTTTAGAAATTCAGTTGTGTCAATATAGCCAATGAATGACTGAGGATTGGAGCTAAAATGTTTTACAACTATAGCTTCTGTCAACTTATTCTAGCAAAGGCAATGTGACCTGAGATGATTAGCAGGAAGAGACTTTTATTAATGTTTGCACAGGTTCCATCAAGCAAATTCATGCTATTCACTGATTGACATAAGTATTTGCATTACATAAAATGCAGGGACTTAAAAAGCTGTCAGTGAAAAGTTACAGATGAACTGATTTATCTTTCTCTTTTGTTTTCCACATGACTCATTTCTTTGTCCTTTGCATCTACGTGACTGGGTCTACTTTCTAATAGAACTGATTTATATTTCTCTACAAGAAAACAATTGGGACAATCTCATAAAATTGGGAGGGATAGTGCCCTCACATTACACTGTCTTTGCTAGAACAGGTGACGGAAACTACAGTGGTAAAATATTTTAGCTTCAATCCTTTGTCGTTCATTGGCTACGTTCACACACAATGATTGAACAAGGTCACTTAGATTTGGCAATGGATGTTCATAATTTGCAAATATTGGTTTTAACATTATTGGTTCACCTTTTTTTTTAAAAAAAAGGTGGGTATATTGTGCTGACTCTCTCTGTTTGGTACTTCAACATGGTATGCAAAGCCAAAACATAGTTTGATACCATAACTAGATTAAATGTGTGACGTAAAGCCATTAACTTATGTAATTGAATGTAGCTATGGTTTTGTTGGGGCTATTCCAAGGATCCCTAATAATGGATGGATTCTTCTATTCAGTTCCAATGGCATTGTGATGACCCAGGCGTGGCACAAAAGCAGCAGAGCCAAATAACAGGTCTAACTCCCCTTTATTGCCCCAACTTTGCCCCCAGATGTCCCCACTTTTGCTCCAAGTCCTGGAGCAAAGCTCTCACATGCATCTTCAGCTGCCTCTGGCTGTGAGTAGTCCAGTAAGTGGGGTTAGCCAAACAGTAACCAGGGCCAGCAGTCCAGTAAACCAGGTTAGCCTACAGTAACCAGGGCCAGCAGTCTAATAAGCCAAGTTAGCCAAACAGTAACCAGGGCAAGAATTTCAGTGAAGCAGGCAAACCCCACAAGACAGAGTACAGTGATCTTTAGGCGTCAGCAAGTGCACATGAGGCTCCACAGATTCAATGCTCGTTCCTGACAAATGCCCCTCCTTACATCTCAGGCCCCAGGTGTGCCTTGTGAAGGGGGGCAGGACACTCTCCTCCCTCGTAGCCAGCTCAGTCTGTGTTGGTCTCACCTTCTCTCTTCTCTCTGGGCTCTCGGATCAGGAGGGGGTGGGCCTTGCTTTTTGCCTGAGCTCTGCCTCTCCTGCTCCTCCCTGTCCGCAAGCCTTTCGGATCCTGAAAAGCCCTGCCTGGACTGACTCTGCCCTTCCCCAGTTTCCTCCAAGGCCCACAGAGCTGCCCTCTCAATCTCTCTCTGCTCTTGCTCCAGCTCATCTTCCCCCACAGATTCAGACTCCAACGGGAGCAAGATAGGCATAAACTAGAAATTGCGAACGGCCTTGGATTATAGCAAATACCATGCAAAATATGTAAGTGGCAAAAAAATGCCTTTCCTGATTTATTTTATGATTAAGCATGAATACGGTATGTTGTGTGTTAAAATCATACGTACGTAAGCCTTAATAAATAAATTTGTATATATATTCTATGGAATATAACAGAACTTTGAGAATAAAAGATGGCTACCTTCTTATTGAATACATGCATCAACATGAAGGTATGGAAAAACATATTAAAATATCCCTTGCTGATCTTTCTATACTGCTCCCGTCATGCAGACATATTAACTTGGGCCTTTTTAAGGTGAAGGTGAATGGATGGAGTCCAATTGCTCTCAAGACTGCTTCTGTTGGGGATAAAAAGCACAATCACATAATGCATTTTTTTTTTAACCCAGCTGATTCTCGCTGGAGCTCTTCGGATTGCTGACAAGGTGGAATCAGGGAAGACTTCTGTAATTGTACATTGCAGTGACGGTTGGGACCGTACCGCTCAGCTCACCTCTCTGGCCATGCTCATGTTAGACGGCTATTACAGGACAATACGAGGCTTCCAGGTGTTGATAGAGAAAGAATGGTTGAGTTTCGGGCACAGATTCCAGCTGGTGAGTGTGATTACGGTATTTTCTTGGTAGAACATCAACGAATTTTGAAACACAGTTCCTTAACAAGACTAACAGCAGAAAGAAAGGATAATGTTTTCCTCTCTTAAATCGGTTTCCAGGAAAGCCAGGGTGAGAGTTTTTGGGTCCACTGGTTCAGTTAGAATTTTGTTGAATTCTTGTGCTGAACATTTATACATAGGCCCAGAGCTGGTATTCAGCAGGTTCTCAACAGTTCTGGAGAACCAGTAGCGAAAATTGTGAGTAGTTCAGAGAACTGGCAAATGCCACCTCTGACTGGCCCAGCCCCCATCTATTCTCCGCCTCCCAAGTCCCAGCTGATCGGCTGGGTCTTCTTTTGTTGCCCTGCACAGGAGAACGGAGCTGGAAAGGAGGTTAGTGGGCTGGGGAGGGAATGGAGATTTTACAGTATCCTTCCCCTGCCATGCCCACCAAGCCACACCAAGCCATGGTCACAGAACCGGTAATAAAAAATTTTGAATCCCACCACTGCATAGGCCATCTTCTCTGTTGAGAATGCAGTATTTGTTTTCTTTATCTATTTCTTTGCATTTGGCCCATTACCCGATCTTATATACAAACATACAAGTAGAATTCTGTTTCTCAAAATGCTGATCCTTGATTTAAGATTGTGAATCGGCACTTAGAAACTGACTGAGGTTTGCTGATCATCACTCAGACATAAATGCAAGAGATTAGAAAAATTCCACAGCTTACTGTGGAAGAATAGAGTGCAATAGTTTTGGTGAGTTGATGCCAAAGTCTTTGACAACTATTGAAAACCAAAAAATGATTTTTTTTCTTCAATCTAAACTCTCACAGACTTCCATAGCTGGAAAAAGTGAAGAAGAGGGCAATCAAAATAAGCAAGGGACTTGAATGCTTTTCTTATAAATATTTTCAACGTGTGGAGGGTGAAGGACGTGTGTTTGTGTTTATTTTCATGGTTATGGTCATGATGTGCACTGAAGATGGTGTTTGATTTCATTGTATGAGGTGTAATGACAATAAAGTAAAACTTATAAGGAAAAGCTAGGATGTATGTAACTGTAAGATAGGAAAAAGACGAAGGATGTCAGGAAATTACACATAGCATGGAGAAAAAAGAACAGCATGGAGTTTTCTCATCGGGCAAAACTTTTAGACAGTATCCAGTGGAACCAAATAGAAGATTTAAAGCGTTTTTTCAGATAGTATGTAATTTGCATGTAGAATTCATTCATTTTAGGTGTGATTAATTTTAGGTGTAATTGATAACAGGGATGATTCTAAAAGTAAATTGGATAAATTGGTGGGGATGAGTCTATCAAGAGCTTTCTTGATAGAGTCAAGATCAACACTCAATGTGGAAGATTCTTGTCACTTGAAGATGGGGGTCAGCATGCTTAAAATATCAATTTTGAATAAATAACATGTAAGAGAATGATGTGTTTTCTCCTTATGAGAACTTTAGGAGGCTCTAGTTGGGCGCTAAGAGACAAAATTGCTGGATTCAGATGGAACTCGCCTAATTAAATATACAGAGTGTCCTTAACTTCATGTTATTGGATGAGGATGCAGGGTGAAAATGTTTACACCCGTAAGAAATCCTCAGTGAATTTTAAATGGGCAGGGTGGAGAGAGAGAAATAAAAAAAATTGCTCTTTAATTGTTCTTCAGGCTGCAAATCAGGAATTGTGGCTCCACCTGCAGGCCTGTTAAGTTGCTTGCTTTGGTTCTCCATGAAGAGGGTAATTGTCATAGGTTGGTGTCACTATGTCTGTGTGTTTTGCCTTCTACCTTTGTCTTGTTTTTTTTCAGAGAGTTGGCCATGGAGACAAAAACCACGCAGATGCTGACCGATCTCCTGTTTTCCTACAATTTGTGGACTGTGTCTGGCAAATGACAAGACAGGTATATTTTGTGGACTGCAAAGAACCCCAGAAATAATATTCTTCCCTTTTTGTTGTCGAGCCAATATGAAGTCAATGTGTCACGGTTTATTTGTAGCAAGGGCCAATAGGTTCAGTTCTCTAAAAAAAAAAAAAAAAACCTCCATAGGCAATAAGCCTGATAAACTCAGTGGGTCTCAGTCCTGAACATATTCTCCATTTGTATAGATGGTCCCCAACTTTACGATCACTATTGAACCCAAAATTTATATTGCTAAGTAAGACATTTGTTAAGTGAGTTTTGGACCATTTAAAAAAAATTTTCTTGCCGCCTTTGTTAAGTGAGTCACTGCAGTTCTTAAATTGGTAAAAGGGATTGTTTAAGTGAATCTGGTTTTCCCCATTGACTTCGCTTATCAGAAGGTCACAAAAGAGAATCCCATGACTCCAGGACACCACAACCGTCATAAATATGAACCAGCTGTCAAGCATCCGAATGTAAATCACGTGACTGTGGAGATGCTGCAAAGGTCATAAGTGTGAAAAATGGTCATAAGTCACTTTTTTCAATGTCATTGTAACTTCAAACGGTCACTAAATGAACTGTTGTAAGTGAAGGTCTACCTATATCCATGGTGGTGAACCGATGGCAGAGCCATTTGTGTGGACACGCAAGCATCAGTCAAACTTACCCGCACTACACATGCGCGCGCCTCCCGGCTGATTTTTGGCCCATTTGAGGCTGTTTTCGCCCTCCTGGAAGCTCGAGAGAAACCACTGCAGCCTCGGGAGGCTGAAAAACAGGCCTGTTTCAGCACTCCCGGTATTTCCAAAATGGACACGTTTATTTTGCCTCCTGAGGCGACAGAAGCTTTTGTCGAGCCTCCGGGAGGGTGAAAACGGCCTCAAACGGGCCAAAAATCAGCTGGCAGGAAAATTGTTCTTTCAAAGGTCATGTGGGAAATATCCAGTGTAAACCTACTGCGATGTTTTTCCTTTCCTCCCTCCAAGTTTCCCACAGCTTTTGAATTCAACGAGTTCTTCCTGATCACCATCCTTGACCATCTCTACAGCTGTCTCTTTGGGACCTTCCTGTGGAACAGTGAGCAGCAGAGAGTGAAAGAGGTGAACCATCACAACAGTTCTTTTTAAAAAAAATAATTTTCCTTACTCGTTTATATATGCATACTTTTTTTAAACATTTTTTTTAAAATTAAGTTATAAAGTATTATAAAATATAAAATAAATAAAAGAGCAGTGAAGAGGAAGAGGAAAGGCATCCAGTTTTGTTCACCACATTATAAAAAAGATGTTGAGACTCTAGAAAAAGTATAGAGAAGAGTAACCAAGGATGATTAGGGGAATGGAGACTAAAACATATGAAGAACCATTAGAGGAATTGGGCATGGCTAGTCTAGGGAAGAGAAGTACCAGGGGAGATATGATAGCAGTCTTCCAATATTTGAGGGGTTGCCACAGAGAGGAAAGGATCAAGCTATTTTCTAAAGCACCTGTAGGCCAGACAAGGAATAATGGATGGAAACTGATCAAGGAGAGATTCAATCTGGAAATAAGGAGAAACTTTCTGACAGTGAGAACAATCAATCAATGGAACAGAAGTTGCCCTCGGAAGTTATGGGAGTGCCATCCCTGGAGACTTTCAAGAAGAGATTGGACTGCCTTATGTCAGAAATGGTGTTGGGTCTCCTGCTTGGGCAGGGGGTTGGACTAGATGACCTATAAGGTCCCTTCCAACTCTGATTATCTGTTATCTATTATCTGTTATCTGAAAGAGAAGTGAGGAAAGGTAGGAAAAGAAAATTAAAAGCATTGACTTCCGACTCTTTCTATTGCAGTAGAATAAGGCATTGGCATCAAATCACAGGGCTTTGTTTTTCCATAATATCAATAAGTCATTTCTGTAAAGATCCATCCATCTAATGTTGTAAAACCCAAAGTCAAAGTTCAATTCTTTTCCAAATCAAGCACTAAGTTCAGAAGCGGCTTCCATGTGGAAACAAAAGTACTTGTGCTCTTTTCTTTCATCAGAGTAGTCAGTTTTGCCATTGCCACCAACTCCAACTTCTGCATCCATTCTTCCATGGTAGGTATCAAAGTGTCTTTCCATTTTTGCCCATACAAAAGTCTTGCTGCTGTCCACATGTATAGGAAGGAAGTTCCAATTTTTTTCTCCAATTCTTTTTCCATTAGTCCCAAAAGGAAAAATTCTGGTTTCATTTCTACCTCCATTTTCAGAATTTTCGGTATTAGGATAAGAATCATACTCCACCTTTTTTTTTTTTTTGCTTTATCACATGTCCCATCATAGATGATATAAAAAAAAATCTCTATTTTTACACTTCCAACATCCATTTGACATGCCTTTATAGATAGCTTATCTGGTGTTAAATACCAATACATCATCTTATAAAAGTTTCCTTTTAAATTATAATTTAATGTAAATTTTAAACCCTTCGTCCACATCATTTATATATACTTTTTGAAATGGAACAACATCCTTGTTCCTTACAGGGCCTTTCAGAAAAGACAGTATCACTCTGGTCCTACATCAACAGTCAGCTTGAAGACTTCAGCAACCCTCTGTATGCAAGTTACACCAATCATGTGTTGTATCCTGTGGCCAGCATGCGTCACCTAGAGCTTTGGATAGGATACTACATCCGGTGGAATCCTCGAATGAAACCACAGGTAAACCACAGATTCATGGAAATGAGAAAGGAGGCTTGGATCAAAACCAGATGTTTCTTAAGATTGCAATTACAGTTATGGACTGAGAATCTCCATAGACATTCTGTCTCGAGAGTGAGCAAGATGTCATGCCTCTGTCGGATTCTGAATCCGAGGAGGAAAATGAATAGCTGAGAGGGAGTAGGAGGGTGGTTCTGTTGGCTATGGAGGAAACTGGGAAAGAGCAAAGTCTGGCTGAGCAGAGTAGGAGAGAGGTAGAACAAGGGAGAGGGAGTTCAGAGGAAGTCCCGGACCCACCCCCTCTTCATCCTAGGGCACGCAGGGAGGAATGGAGAAGAGAGCAATGTGAGTTACCTTGCTTATGGGGGAGGAAAGGGCCCTGAGTCCCTTCATTAGGCACACTTGGAAAGAGAGTTTAAAAGAGATGCAAGCTGAATGCAGTGTCTGCTGGGAACAAATGTGAGTTTATCTTGTGTTGACTTCGGTTATCTATGTTCCTAACCCAACTGTGTTGAATTACTGCCATTCCTTCATGTCTGGAATTCCTTCTCTTACCCTGCCAGACTAATTGCCTCATCTTGCCCTGATTGGATTTAGAGTTAAAGTTTTTGTTGACGTTTTGGACTTGGTTCTCTGCAGCCAAAGGCTGTTCCTGGGAGAGTTTTTCTCCAGCCCAGAAGGTAACCAGAACATTGGGGGCAAAGTTGGAGCTAATAAAAGAGCTCCTACTGATTATCTGACTGTGTTGCCTTTGTGCCATGCCCTGGTCATCACACAAGGTTTTTTTTTTTAATTGTTTTGCCATTAGGAACCGGTCCACAATCGCTACAAAGAACTCCTTGCAAAACGAGCAGAACTTCAGAAAAAAGTGGAAGAGCTCCAGCGAGAAATCACCAACCGCTCGACTTCCTCCTCCGAGAGGGCCAGTTCCCCTGCGCAGTGTGTTATGCCAGTCCAAACGATTGTATGACATCACGTGCCCCCATCTTCCAAAACCTGACGCTCTTCCTCAACACCTTCACGCATCCCCTGGCTGGCCCTGAGGGCAGCTGTAACCCAACACAGTGGGAAAGCAACAGATTGACAAAAAGCTGGAGCAGGACTCTTAGGTGGTGGCCCCTTTTTCTAAGCTGTCTTGTGTCTAGACATTGTATTTATTATGGTTTACTTCTCCAGGGTATTTTATTACAGCTGTAACACAATAAGGTGGAATCTTTTTTTTTAAAAAAAGATCTCTTATATAATTAATTTTCTTGAGAGCTAATTAAGAAGAAACTAGCTGCAAGGCATCTCAAGACCCAACTATAGGACCTTTACTAGGGAGTTCAAAATCTTTAGCATTGATTTTTGCCAGGGAGTGATGCACTTGTACAGGGTCATACTTATTTCAAACCTCAACCGCCTGCATACAGAGAGCCCGATAGGGACTTCTGATGTACACAGTAGGCTTTGCAGATTTTACGCTGCCCACTTACGAACTGCTCCATAAAACACAAAGGAGTTTGCAAGGGGAATGCAAGTCATCGTAATGAGTTGCATGCTCTGAAAAAAAAAAATCTGAAAAGTAGCCAGGGATGCAGGGGTTACCTAAGCACCCACCGCGATCCGCGCAGCGCCCTGGTGGGAATTAAACTGCCAACGCCCCCTTGAAGCTTTAGCAGAGTAAAGTAAGTAATCAAAAGTGATTTTTCAAGGTGAGTCTGCATGATAGTTTTATTATTTGACAAAAAATAATGATAAAAAGCACCATGAGAATGCTCTCGGGCAAAGGATTTCACATTTTAAAAAATAAAACGAAAACAACAAACCAACCCTGCTTAACAGACAGAGAAACAGCCACAATGCTTCATCTCTAATTGGACTTTTTCTTTGTTCCCTTTCCTTTGATCAGCATTGCTTCTCTATGCTTCTTTCTAGCTAGTTGAGCTGATAGCATAACTTTGAGTCTGGCCTGTCTTTTGGCTACAGTTGTCTTCCTCTTCAGTTCCAGATTGGCCCTCTTTGCTGCAAGCTTCTGTTTTATTGTCTTCAGTTCTTCCATGTGCAATTTATGTGCCCTTCTCATATTTCTTACAAGACTTGGATTCACTGGGTCATGTTCAAGGTCCTTCCTTTGATACTGCCCTACAGCAGACTTCCCTGAAGCTTCAATGAGTATTTAACACTTTGAAGAGCATCAAATGTCCTTATGCCAAGGCGAGATGTCTTGGAAGTTATAATGTTACCCATTAGGCTGAAAGAACTCTCAACTTGGGGTCCATGGAAGCAGCTCATGATTGCTTTCATCATCCTGAAGAGGCAAGGATACTTTCCTGCTGAAGCAATCCCAGTCCAATCGTGGCTCCAAGCTCTTTTTTTTTTTTTTTTTTTTCCCTCCGCGCGATATCCACTGGGGAATTTTTTATTCAATGAACATTGCTTTCACTCTCCGGAGTGAGCTGCAGCCGTCTGGCTCTTTCCACACCTCCGCATCCCCGGGAAACCTCTCCCCCCCCTCCCCCGCCTCTCAGGAAGTGAGGCTGCTCTACCTGGGCGATTGGACCTCCAGAGGTTTTTCTTTAAAGCCACTTCTCGATTCATGGAGGACCGTGGGGTTGCTCCGGTGCACGTCGGTTTCCCCTACCAGCGGGTCCTCCTTTCGTGCGGAGGGCTGCGGGGAAAGGCGCTCGCCCGAGAGGATCTCT
>BHEV01007276.1:0-36125 GCA_004319985.1 Emydocephalus ijimae
CTGCTGCTGGTGGAGCCTTGCCCTGCCTTGGTGCCCTGTTTCCCGGCTCGGCGGTCCTGCTCAGGCGGCACTTTAAAAGCCCTCCTCCTCGTGTACGCGCCCAATGAGCCACTCACCACGACGGTGGCTCCCAGCACCCGAGCAACTTCCCAGCAACTTGTGGCTTGCTTTTTCCTCTCCGGCGCTCACACCTGGCCCCAAGCCGCGCAGCAGAGGGGAAACCCGGAGCACCGCTGAGTCGCCTCCTCCAAGCAGCCCGCCCGCCTGCCGGGCGGAACCCTTCCCACTCCTTGGCGGGAAGATGCTCCCACCTGCAAACTTTGCCTTTGCAAAGTTTAAGCCTGGAAGCCCCAGAATCCTGAGCAACTTCCCAGCAACTTTCGGCTTCCTTTTAACTCGCAGGCGCTTGTGCCTGGCCCCAAGCTGCGCAGCGGAGGGGAAGCCCGGAGCACCGCCGGGTCGCCTCCTCCAAGCAGCCTGCCCGCCGGCTGTTTGCCCACCCCTGTTCTAAAGGGACAACCTTTCAGAGTTGTTAAAAATTAGCCCTTCATTGCAACCAAGCATGTACATCCTTCCTGCTCCCCTTCCCAAGTTCATATTGAAGATTGCGTTGTAAAATCTTTGTCAGAAAATTGACAATTTCCATGAGAAGGCTAATTTCTTCTACAGATACTAAGAATATGGTAAACCCATCTCCATCAAAAGAGTATCTATTTTTTTTAAAAGTATCTCTGTAATCTGAAACATAAAATCTGTTTCTCACTTGCAAAAGGTTTAGAAATAATCTTAACACTGCTTTGCTATCTGATCAAATTGGGATTGTCAGGAGATAGAAAACAGCTGGAGAGAAAGCTGTAAGGATGAAAACATAGAAAACTACTTTTCCTATCTGTGTGATTATTTGGCTCAGTTTGAAGCACATGTATTGGTTGTATTAGCTTAGCTCCTAGAAGAAACAAGAGTGCATGTGTAAAAGTGATACTTTGACACTGCAAAAAATAGGGATGCATCATACAGTTGTGAATATAAGATACCCTGTGATAATATTCTTACATGGATAATATTCTTACATGGATAATATTCTTACATGGATAATATTCTCCATTTCCGAATGGCGAGCCATTCCTGAAAAAAAAACCCATTTCCAAGTTTAGTCATTTGCTATGGATCTAAGTAAAAGTACTAAAAAGGTAAAGGTTCCCCTCATACATATGTGCCAGTTGTTTCTGGCTCTAGAGGGCAGTGGTCATCTCCGTCACAAAGCCAAAGAGCCAGCACTGTCCAAAGATGTCTCCGTGGTCATGTGGCCAGCATGACTAAATGGCGAAGGTGATTGGAACACTGTTACTGTTGTGTATGCAATATGATTAATAAAGTGTGAGCTTGAAGTAAGTGCAGGGTTCTGGCCCTGCACTTCTGATTGGCTGTTAAGCAGCCGGACCGGATTGGCCCATTCCGGGGAATCCGATTGGCCCTTAACAAAGAGTTCTTATTGATTATAAAAGCTAGCGTTCCTAGCTTGTTATTGGTTGAAACGTTACAAGGGTTGCCTGTATAAGGCGGGGTTTACTGCTGTTAAAGTGAGAAGTCACGATGTAAATAAAGAGCTGAAGTTCACCGTTCAGAGGCTTGTCTCCATTCCTTCCCACCCACGCTCAATACTTAACAGTTACCTTCCCACCAAAGTGGTTCCTCTTTTTCTACTTGCATTTTTTCAGGCTTTCGAACTCCTAGGTTGGCAGAAGTTGGGACAAGTTACAGGAGCTCACTCCATTACACAGTGCTAGGGATTCGAACTACCGAACTGCCAACCTTTCTGATCAACAAGCTCAGCGTCTTAGCCATGAGCCACTATGTCCCCTTTAAGTACACTACAGAGTGATAAATTAAATCTTTTTAAATGGAGTGTTATACAAACAACCGAAAACAGAATCAGGTGAAGAACTGACCAGGGATTTGCAAACTGAACATTGAAGATGCCAGCGTCCACCTGTAAAAACTCAACCTTTTTTAAAAAATATCACATTTGTTCCTCTCCCCACACCTACTTCTTGATTAATGGAACTAAAAGGATAGATTTACAATCAGAAACAGAAAGTTCTGTTTTAGGAAGTTAGAAGAAGGGGAAGATTCCATCGCTATAACTAGCTATGCTTTGCAGATAAGGATTGTGCCAACTTAAACCTTTTTCTGCTGATTCCATGAAAATACTCAGACTCTTTCAGATTCTTCCAAGCTGAACCAAGCCTCACTTCTAACCTCAAACTCACAAACACTGTTGATGTCAACAGTTAATTAGAACATATCTGGAGTGATTTTCTGCAGCAGGAACCGTGGTCTATGGACCAGAACCTTAGGAAGTCAAGATGAGAAGCTAGCTCAGCATTGGACTTACCATCAGCAAGAATCTTCCTATAAACTTCTGCCCACACCTGAAGAACAGAAGAAAGTTGGAAAATAAAACATTTTTTTTCAAACTGGGAAGCAAGGTAGACAAATATTGCAAAGTAAAGCAGCATCTCAATATTTGCGGCCTCCGCTGGCAATTTGGGAGTTTTTCTGCCTTCGAAAGGCCAGAGAGACATCAGAGTCACATAAATATATATAAATATAAACAGAAATCAGTAGGAGGAAGAGTTATATTGCTCCGTCCTGGTGCTGAGACATTAGCAGGTATTTATTATTATTTAATTTTTATTTATATTATTTTATATGCAATGATATCCTCAGGCCCCAACAGTTCTTTTGGGATAGTAGGAAATATTCTGAAACAGTTGTTGTTGTTGTTGTTGTTGTTCGAGGGGGTTACTATCAAATAATTTTGTAATATGCAAATCTTCAATGACAATAATTTTATGAAGACACCCATTCCTTCTTCACAAAGCTCCAGGTGTACCTCCATGCATTTGTTATTGATATAATGCTTTGGTTCTGCATTACTTTTTCACAAATATTAATACTGCCTCAGCTAATAAGCCTGTTATTCAGGAAATATTCAGGAAATATCCATAAGATCCATAACATCCATGAGAATGTTTTTATCCAGGTCTGATCAATCATTCACAGACAGTAATCCAGCCAAGCTCAGAACCATATTACATCTTCTGGGTAGTTCCTTAAGTACCACAAACATAGCTTCCGGAAACAACAGACTGCTTGGCTGTGCCCACACCTGCTCATGTGACTTGATGCTCCTCCAGCTGGTTCTGTCTGCACTAAATTATAGGTCATAATAGCTCTGGTTTCACATCACTGCAAGACCAAGCCAAGATTTCATGCAGTTGGACAGAACCCAAAAGCCTGGCAGTGCTTTTCTGCAGCTATCGTGCAAGCAAGGAAAAATCTTTCAGTTGTTTTGCGCAGAACAACACATGATGTCCTAGTGAATTCCAACCAGATGCAACTTCCCCTGCAAAGCATGTGGAAAGGCCAACTCTGACCTTCAAAGGTGGCATCAGGTTCTCTCTAGTGTACTTGATTATCATGTTTGACTAAGAGTTATTCGTGGATGGATAGATGGATAGATGGATAGATGGATAGATGGATAGATGGATAGATGGATAGATGGATAGATGGATAGATGGATAGACAGACAGACAGACAGACAGACAGACAGACAGACAGACAATGTTAAGACACAACCCTAGATATTAGCAAATGATTAATAAGGCTAAAGATGCTCGCAGAGCTACTGAAAAGGACCCCAAAATAGTTAAGTTAACAGACATTTCAGATGACTGCATGACACCATGCTACTTCCTTCCCTATTTAAGTGGGAATGGACTTTTTCCTGGATCACATACAAATAGGTAATGAAATCAGGGTTGCTTTTGCTTTTAGTTTGTAAAGCACAGGAGGAGGTCTCAAAAGACATGTCTTATGCAGAGGGTGTTTTATTGAAGAATTCCCTGATTATGAAAAGCCACCTGTTAAGTTCTGCGCATGGGCGCAAGGAATGGAGACGAGACGGTGAACAGTGAACTTCAACTCTTTATTAATCATTCTGAACAGATCAAAAACCAAGGGCAGCAGCAGCCCTTTTATAAGCAAGCTGCTGATCTAATAACCAATAAGAAACATGGAGTGTTAACTCCCTTAACCAATGAGAGTGGCCCATTAACAGCCAATCAGATTCTCCTGAATCCCCTTTTATTCCCTGTAAGAGTCTCTCCATCAAGCTCCGAATTGGAGTCGGTTGCACTTAAAAGCACCTCGGTGCGTAACGATCGTTTGTGCCTCTGCTGTTTTTTTATCGACAGGCAGTTGTTGGTACGCCTGTGCTAAATCCAATTTAACGAAGACTTTTCCGCCCCCCAGGGAATGGAGGAGGTGTTGTACCACCAGCACCAGGTAAGCGTTCTGTTGAAGGGCGTGATTCAGGGTGGCACGGTAGTCCCCACAAATCCTTAACGATCCATCCGGTTTGATGTGTGTTATGATTGGGGTTTCCCAAGGAGCGTGGTCGGTTGATTCTAAAACACCCTGGGCTATTAATTTATCAAGCTGCTCGTCAATCTTTGGTTTAAGGGCAAAAGGTACTTGACGAGGCTTAAGGCGGATGGGGGCTACTTCAGGGTTAAGGTTAAATGATATTGGGGTCCCCTTGTACTCGCCTAGTTTGCCTGCAAAGACGTCCTGGAATTCCTGGACGAGGGCCTCCTCCCAGTCGTCGCTGCTGGTTTGGTGAATGCCGGCTACCTCGATCCCAAGTGGAGCGAACCATTGAAGGCCTAACAAGCTAGGCCGATCACGGTAGACGATGGTCAATGGTAAAGATGCAGTACGATTTTTGAATGAGACCTGGACTAGGCTGGATCCAACGACCAGAATTCGGTTTCCCTGATAGTCCTTGAGTATGATTCTTTGGATTCTGAGGTCTTGCCGCCGGACAGCAGGGATTAATTGTTTAAGGGTCTTCCAGGAAACCATCGAGAGGGACGATCCTGAATCGACTTCCATCACGCAGGGCTGGTTTTCGATGGCGACCTTCACTCGGATCTTCTTTGCATCTGATGATGAGGTGTGACCAATTGTAATGGTTTGGTGTGCCTCTTCTCGTTTCGTTGAATGGGCTAGTGGTTTATTTCTGTCAGAGTGGTTGTTCCATTGGTGGTTCAAATGTTCCCGATTCACAGGACGACTTCCTGTGGTTTGGTGGTAGTTGGTCTCCCTCTGAAGTGGGCTGGATCCTTGCTTGCTTCTACAGATCTTTCCGATGTGGCCTCTCTTCGCACAAACATGGCAGAGCACGTCAAGGAATTTGCAGTCTGATCGTGGGTGGTTTGCCCCACAACCTGCGCATTGGTACTGCAGTCTCTGGTTACACTGGTGGCGTTGGTCTCGTTCAGACTGGAGCTAGTTGACTTCTTCCTCATCACTTTCTGATGAGAATTTGAGGTCCTTGTGGTGGGTTGCCGTTGCATGTCCCTCAAGGCGAGGTGAGGTTTTGCCAGCGAGTTGGTGGAGCGGGGCGTTGGTGCGGCGCATTCGGGCAGCCGACTTCCTGGTTGCTTCTGCTGCAGTAGCGTCAGCGATGGCATCTGCAAGGCTGATGTCGCCTTTCGCCATCAGCTTACTTTGCATGTGTGGCACATCTAGTCCCAGAACTATTCGGTCTCTTAGAGCTTCTTCGAGGTCAGCGAACCCACAGAGGCCTCCCAGGTTCCGGAGATCCGCGATGAAATCTGCAACACTTTCTCCTTTCCACTGGTCTCTCTGGTAAAATTCTTGTCTTCGGACAAGCATTGGTACGGTAGGTGCATAGTGGGCCCATAGGAGGGGCTCAAGGACGTCCCAGTCCATGGATTTCACCTCAGCCGGTTTCGCCAGTGCCTTAGCCATCTTAAAAACGGCAGGTCCGCAGTGAGTCAGGAATACCGCTTGCTTTTTCCCAGTAGCGGCATCCTTCAAGTTGTTGGTCTCCAGAAACATCTGGAACCGGTCCATGTATGAGTCCCAGTCTTCTTGTGCCAGGCCGAATGGAGCAGGTGGTATGGTGCCGCCGGTCATGGTTTCCGCCGTTGATGCTCCTTCAGCTCTGTTTAGTGCTCTGTAGTGTTCAGTCAGCTCTGATGTCTCCGTATCCCATCCTCGTCACCGGTGTTAAGTTCTGCGCATGGGCGCAAGGAACGGAGACAAGACGGTGAACAGTGAACTTCAACTGCAGCAGCAGCCCTTTTATAGGCAAGCTGCTGATCTAGTAACCAATTAGAAACGTGGAGTGTTAACCCCCTTAACCAATGAGAGTGGCCCGTTAACAGCCAATCAGATTCTCCTGAACGGACCAATCCGATATCGCTATTATCGGCCAATCAGAAGCGCAGGACTAGAACCCTGCTATTTTCTAAAGGTTTGATAAAACTTTATTTAAGCGTTTTATTAGTTCATAACACCACCAAACCATCTCACGTCTTCAACCCATCAAGCTGCAGTACTTATGATATTGTGGACATAAAATCTTTATTCTTTCTCTGGGCAGAAAATTAATCTTTGATGGTTTAATTCCATATTTTTATTATCACTATGATAGATTTTTAAAGAGATTGTTTCCTCTTAGTATATTTTATTAAGTATTCAACTGAGGGATAGAACAGAATGAAAGAAAATGGGCTGAATGTAATTAGAAAATGTACAACTGGATAAGGGAGAGAGAGAGGTGGGAAGAGGGAGATAGAGATCCAAATCATCTGTATGTGAGGGAACAAGAGAGAGGGAACAAGTCTAGGCAAGAAAAGCATATTAAGCTTCTTTTTCTGCTTAAACTGAAAAACAAAATGGCAGCTTATTCTGCCTCTGCTCCATTATTGAAGCCAAAAGGATCATCACTGGATTTTAGTTCATCAGTGACAAGAGAGCTGAAGTCTCTATTTGTTACTCCAATATTAGCATGCCATCTTTTCTGTACGACTCAGGGTAGCTTACAAACAGCTTACCATTAGGCATGAAAGCACAAGGTTACCTCGAGACAGGCCGCATGGCCCCCACACTGCCATCTTTCAACCTTTTCCTGCCCCACCCCAGGCAATGCCTGAGATAACCACCTTACACTGCCGAATGGTTGGACTGACTTAAGAGAGAGAAAGACAGAAAAAATGAATCATAACAGTGTTCATCCATCTGTATTTTCTGGGTGCTTTCCTGATCCAAGTGCATCAGGAAACCGTGTTTTATTTATTTATTTTTTCTTTTTAAAAGTGAATCATCTGTGGGTAGAAAAAAAAATTATGGGTTTAAATTATAAGGGTGGTGGGAAAGTCTATGAATTCAAAATAACTTCACATACTTAATTAGCAGTTTGGGACATAGTGAAAAACCTTGAAACCCACCAAGCGCACTCATCCCAACTATTGAACCTGGCCTCACTTAATAGATTTAAGACCAGATGGGATGTTGTTGATTGAGGGGACTTTCAGAGGCAAAGCAATGACGATGTCTTTATTCCCATCCTTTCCCAGTCCAAACCCTTGGTTACTATCAGAAAATAGCAGCCATGGAGGGAAGGCAGCAGCATGAGTCACAGTCACCATTCCTTTTCCCACTATACAGCACTGAGTGGAAGACAACTTTGGAGGGCCTGTAGACAGCAGGACTTGGGCCTGGCCTGGGAATGCAGAAGAAATGATACCTTCTTCGAGGCAAACTCTTTCATAGTTTATCTCTACTTGGCGAGTTTCTCAACATCCAGTGTTTCTAATCAGCCTCCTCCTTCCCCCTGCTGCACACACACCTCCCATATAAACCTCCTAAGCTGGATCTGGAATTTGTCACTTCTTGTTTTTCCTCTCTGGAGGAACCGTGAATGTATGTGAAAGGCCCATCTTGCTTTACGTTTTGGAAAATTAAAACCGATTCCCTCCATATTTCACACAAATGAAAAAACTAAGGAGGGTTTGGAAGAAAAGAAACTGAACTGTAGAAGATAAGATTGATTTTGGCTCACAGGAGGTAGTATCAAAGGCTCCAACACAACAAGGAGATGAAGCATCGAAAAATAATGAAAAAAGGTGGTTAAAATTATATGGAAGTGTACAGTATACTTTTGTGTCTTATTTTTCCATGTTTTGCGGCCTCAGCAAATGTTTCCCTGTTCTTTGCTCTTATTAACATGGGTAAGAGGCAACTTCAGCAAGGAACATTTTACAAAATACATCTGTACACTTTCTAGAAGTATTGATTTGCTATTAAACTTCACTTTTAAAAAGGGCTGTAATCAAACCAGTATTATAATGCCAGAAGCCCTATTCCTCTCAGCACTGCAGAGTTGGCTGAAGGCCACAACTTTTGCATGTTGGGTATTGGGAAACATTTATGACTAGTCAAAACTCCCGAGGCATAATAGTTGCAGGTTGGTTAATACCGGGGCTGAAATTAATTATTTGAATTCTATGTACAAAATGTTAACATGCCCTCTTTCAGAATAAACTATTACTCATTTTGAACAGCTTACCAACATGTTTTATTGAACATCTCTCTCTTTGTCAGGGATAGGAGTTCAGAAAAACCAAAAAAAATAATGTAAAATAACCATCTAAAAAGTATAAATTAAAATCGGCAGCCAAAGTAAAATCAGAAATTGAATTAATTAAATAAAAGGTCTTGGTGCTGCATAACATTTGTTAATGTGGAATTCTGAAGCCTTCTTTCCACAACTGATGCACTAGACAGTAAAACAAAACAAATGCCTTCCTTTTATGAGTCTTTCCACCACAGCTACAACTATAAATGTTCCATCTGTACTTGTTTTGTCTGGATCAATGGTTGCTGGGCTTTGTCTCTGCTGAACAACACAGAAATCATACCCAAAGGTAAAGAAACTCATCATCATAAAATGATAATGCAAAGAAAGCTTATGAAGTCTTTAAAGTATGAATTAAGTCTTGTCTGAGTCAGCTTTTTACTCCTGGTGATTTCATCGATACATCTGTGTAGGTTTCTTGGCAATTCTATGCAAGTAATTTGCCATTGTCCACCTTCTGCAATGTTTTGCAACTTTCCAGTCTAATTTATAACCTTGGTATTTCCTCATATTTTCCCAGTATTAATTGGATTTAATCCTGTTTAGGGAGAATCATCTTGGTATAGGCATTGGGTGGGAAACCGGGGGTTCTCCTTAGGCATGAAGTTAGTGACATTGGACCAGTACCTCTCTTTGAGCCCTAGAAAGATGGCAATGGCAAACTACATATGAAAATATTGCCAAGAAAACTGTCAGAACTTGCCAGAAGTCAAGACTGACTTAAAGTCATGTGTATGTCTATGTGTGTGTATATGTGTATGTGTATATGTATATGTATATGTATATATGTCTGCTTAGATTTTTGAGATAAATCAATGAGTGAACAATTGCAGGCTATGTATACTATATATCAGGGGTCTACAACCTTGGCAACTTTAAGACCTGTGGACTTCAGCTCCCAGAATTCCCCAGCCAGCTAATAATAACCCAAGACTTCTGGTTGGGCACTGTGTCAGTGCGGAGTTGAGGAGCGGATTGCCACTCTGAAAGATTCTGATTTTTGCTAATTGGTGGCTTTTTGGAACATGTCAGACCCCGGAGGGGTAGGCAAAAGAAAGGGGAAGACATGGAGGTCTTGGGGAGGTGCTGTGATCCCAGAGACTGGAAGAAGAACCCCCTGAAAACCAATGGCAGAAGAGGGAGATCATGACAATAGTGATGATCGGAACCAGAGATGCAGCAGCCCAGCCTATTAAAAGAAGCAAAAAGAGGGAAACAGCAGGCTGAGCACTGGAAAGGTGTATTTAAAGAAGATTTTCAGAATATTGGTGTATTTGTAAAGGAAACTCCAAATGGAGTGGTGTGGTGAAGCGGCGGAGCTATTGACAGGAGCGCTGACTGAAACAATGGAAGAGATTTATGCTGACTAATGGAATCATGAAACCTGAGGAGATGAAGGGTGAGATAATAACATTTGCTTTGCGAGTGGAGGAATGAACTATAGAACCTTATTGTCTGTTTACTTGAGAAGTGGGGAAAGAAAGAAAAAGAAGTGAAAGTGATTAAGTGGTATAGGAAAACGAAAGGACAATTAAGAGTGTAAATCTTGGAAAAGAACTTTTCAAGTATTGAAAGATTGGAAGAAAGGACTGGGGAAAAGAAACTTTAATTTGATAAATATTAATAGACAACTGACAACAAAATAAGAAAAATCTATTTAAGGTTTATAAGTGGAACTGTGACTGTGTGGGAGGACATTTTGAATTAAGAGTTGTTGTAAGACAATTAACAAAAAACTCTGGATCTGATTTAATAGATATTGGTAAGATACAAACCTATTTAAGTGACGATGGTAGAAAACTAATTTGATAGAGGTAAATATATTAGAAATTTGTATACAGAATATTGCTTAATACTGATTGAATTTTTTGGATTAATTGAATAATTGTTGGAAAGTGATTCTATAAGCATATAATTAGATGGTCAAAGAATAATTATATAATATTATTTTTATCTTATCATTCTACTGATAAATTATAACAATCGATTTTTGTTTAAAAATATTATATAAGAAATCTAGGGGGGAAAAAAGAAATTAGACTTACTTCGATTAAATATATAATCTTAAGGAAATAAATAAATTCATATATTCATATATATTAATGAGCTGGGTGCTTTAACTATTTACATTAATTACATGATTATATAGGTCTGGCATTTTCTAGTTAAGCATACTGATATCTATTTAATTGTATTTATAGTGGATTAACTATATATATATATATTGGATTAATATTTAACTTTCTAAACCTTAAAATATTTGACTATTTAAGAAATAGAAATAAGATCTCTCTGGGACTATCTATAATAGAAAACTTATTTAACAATATATGTATTAATACATATACTGTATTTAAAGGAGGAGACAATATAACTTTACTAGGGATAGTTGATGGTGGATTGGAGAGAGCTTCTACAAATAGTTAAAATGGCAACAATAACTACAAATGTAAAATCAGGGAAGAAACCTACCACAGTAACATCTTCACCTCTGGGACAGAGATCGATGGACACAATGTTACTGGCAGAAAAGACAAGTTCCACCCAAAGTTTGCAGGCAGTACAGTCAACACTTGCTATGATGCAAGAAATGATGGTAAAAACCCATGAACTGATAGCGAAGAATCACGAAGATATGAAATGAGAAATGAGAATGGAAATAGGAGGAGTGAAGAACAAGATACAAAATTTGGATAGTAAAATCGGAAAGATGCAGGAGACAATGACAAAAAATGAACAAAACTTAAACACAGTAGAGGCAAGTACTGAGGTGGTGGAAAAGAGCTTAAAGGAAAAACAAAATTGGAAAGTCTTATATTGTGAACTTTGGGATTCCGTGGTGCATATAGAACTAGAAAAAGCATCATTTTATTTGAGATTCCAGAATGTTGTTAAAGATAAAAAGGAAGATCTATGTGAAATAATGGCGAATTTGATAGCAACAGCCCTACAGAAAGACAAACAGGAAATTGAGAATGACATTGATGAGGTCTACAGAGTATATACCCATTACACCGAAAGACACCAGACTACCCCAAGAAATCCACATCAGATTCACGAGAAAGACGATATGAGACATGTTATATGGCAAGACCAGAGACAAGCGAATGATATATAAAGATCATGAAGTGGTAACATTGAAGCAAATACCTAGGAGAGTTAGGGAGAAAAGAAGGGGCGACCAGTTTTTGTCATCTCAATTAAGAATGGTATATCGTTCAGATGCCTTTCCCCGGAAGGGCTCCTAGTAACATGGCAGGATAAAAAATATAAAATCGATACAATAGAGAAAGAGCATCAATTTCACAAACAATATTTGGGACCTGAGGAAGAACGTGAAAGTAGATTTAAATACAAGAAGTCAGGAAGAACAACTCTCCGAAGAGAAAGAACTTGCACCACAGTCAGAATCTCAGAAACTTAGAGAAGATGAGGACAACAGACCAAGTATAAGAGAACCCAGAACAAGGAAAGAAACAAAAAATGCTCTTCACAGACAGTAACACGAACAGAGAAATCATCCTATTTTCAGTTAATATCAATGGTTTAAACTCAACATTAAAAAGAAAACAGTCATTTGAAAAACTTAAAAAACAAAATGCAGACATAACTTGTATACAAGAAGTACACATCATAGATAAACAGGCAGACCTCCTAAAGGATACCAATTTGGGAAAAATGTATTGGGCTCTTTCAAATCAAAGAAAAAGGGGTATTGTAGTATATATAAAAAAATTGGCTGCAACACAAACAAGTAAGTATACAAGGATGATGAAGGGAGAATGTTATTTATAGAAATAATATTAAACCAGAAAAAGATTTTTTTAGTTACAGTGTATGCCCCGAATGTAAATCAAAAAGAATTATACAAGAAACTCCATCACAAGATAGTAGAAACTGAATATACAAGTGTATGTATTGTAGGAGATTTAAATGCTGTTTCAGACAAGGACAAAGACTATAAAAGGTCCCCCCAAAATAAAAATAAAATGAGAATATTCCCATCTTCTTTTAATAACATGGTGAGGGAATTAAATTTGAAGGATGTGTGGGGAGAACTATATCCAACTAAAAAGCAATATACTTTCTTTTCCAATCCCCATCACTCTTGGTCTAGAATAGATCAGATATGGATGGACCCAGACTTAATGGAAAGCATTGAAAATATAGAGATCTTGCCAAATGTATGGGCTGATCATAACCCTATTCAAATTAAGTGGAAAGGAAAGAAAATGATTGGAAGATGGACATTTAATAATAGTATACTAAAAGATAACAAATATATTGAAATGGTGAGAAAAGAATTGAAAATATTTCTTTAAATAAATAAGAGAGAACATACATCCCTTCAAAACCTCTGGGATACAACAAAAGCTTATGTGAGAGGTTTAACTATTTAACTATATGTATTAAAAAGAATAAAGAAAAAGGGCAACAACAAAATGTGTGGAGAGAGAAACTTAAAGATTTAGAAGTAAGTCGACAAATTGATCCAAATAATCAAAATATTAGTACAGAAATAGATTTGGTAAAACATAAGATAAATTTAAGTATGCAGGAAGACCTGGCCTGAAAAGTTAAATTAGTAAAACAAAATTATTTTGAAAATGCAAATAAGCCAGGGAGATGGTTAGCCCATAAAATTAAAAAAGAACTCGGAAAAAGAATGATTGTAGCTCTCCAAGACCAAGAAGGGAAAGTATGTACTCAGGCTAAGGAAAAGAAAGATATTGCCAAGGACTTTTTTTTACAAATCTATACAATCAAGAAGAAGTACCAGAAGAACTTATTAATCAATATCTGAAGGAAAAAAAATTATTGGAAATTATGGTTGAAGAGAAATGCATTTTAATTAATAAAATATCCACAGAAAAAATTAGAAAGGCAATTGGAGCCCAAAAACTAAATAAAACCCCGGACCCAGATGGAATTCCATCTGAATTCTATAAGGAGTTTCAAGAGTTATTGGAGGAGTTAATGACAGACTTATATAATGAAGACTTGGATAGTGCTAATATACCAAAGTCATGGACCGAAGCATATATAACCCTTATTCACAAAGAGCAATCAGACCCACAAAAAATTCAAAATTACAGGCCAATATCACTTTAAAATGTAGATTACAAGATTTCGGCCACAATATTGGCGGAAAGATTAAAGAAAATATTAAGTAGGATTATTCATACTGAGTAGAATGGGTTTCTGCCATAGAGACAAATGAAGACAAATACAAGAAGAATTATGGATGTTTTAGAATTCTACGAAGTACACACAACTAAAACAATGGCACTGATGTTTTTAGACACTCAGAAGGCTTTTGACAATTTGAATTGGAATTTTCTTATTAAACAATTGACAGGCATAAAATATGCCAAAAATTTTTTAGGATTCATTGAAACAATATATAATACCCAAACTGCAAAAATATTAATAGATGGGGAAAATATGGATAATATAAGGATAAATAAGGGTGTAAGACAAGGATGCCCCTTGGATCCCCTACTTTATATATTAGCAGAAGAGACACTACTGGTACAAATCCGACAAAATCAAGCAATCAGGGGGTTAAAAGTTAAAAAAGAGGAGTACAAACTTCAAGCATGTGCTGACAATATGGCATTTATAATGGAAGATCCCCTGGAAATGACACTCATTTTGATGAAAGAAATAGAACAATATGGAAAGGTGGCAAGATTAAAAATTAATAAAGAAAAAACAAAAGTGATAACAAAAAAAACTACAAATGAACAAAAGGAAGAACTAACAAAGAGATTAGGGATACAAGTGGTAAACAAAGTAAAATACCTGGGGACATGACTGACAGCTAGGTGCTCGTCAATTAAAAAAGATAATTATGATAAATTAACAATTCAAATATTTAAAGACTTAGATAATTGGCCTAATTACAAATATCTCTATTAGGCTGTATTGCAATAGTAAAAATGAATATTTTGCCAAAAGTGTTGTTCTTATTTCAGATGGTGCCAGTCAAGTTGGAAAAAAGCTTTTTTGAAGAACTAAATAAACATATATCCAAATTTATATGGCAGAGGAAAAAACCCAGAATAAAATAAAAATTATTACAGGTCAATAAAAAGAAAGGAGGCTTTGGTCTTCCTGATTTCGAAGCATACTACTATGCTGCAATAGCAACCTGGCTCAAAGACTGGGTTAATTTGATAAATAAAAGGATCTTAACATTAGAGGGCTTTGATCTCCAACTTGGATGGCACGCATTTATGTGGGATGGAAAGAGTAAACACCACTTGTACTTTCAAAGTCATTATATAAGGAGTATATTATTAACTATTTGGGAAAAGATAAAAAAAATACATTACTGTAAGGTCACATTGTGATTATCTACAATGGAGGCAGTTACACATCCAAACATTTTAGATTTTGATAATATTGTAAGATAAAAAGATCTATTACATCAAAACAGAGAGTTAAATGGCAGGAATCAAATACAAATTCAAGGAAAAGAGACAGCATAGTGGCCCTATGTGTAGATACAAAGGCATTACAAAAAAGATAAAGAACAATTTGGTTTTATCATGAACTACCAAGAATTAAATAAAATTTGGCACGGAGAGGAAAGGAAATTGATCTGTAAAATATATAAATATCTATTGAATTATAAATTAAAAGAAGAAACAGTTAAGGAGTGTATGATAATTTGGGCAAAAAATGTGGGCCACAGTATTGAATTAGACAAATGGGAACATATTTGGGAAATAAATTACAAACTAACTATGCCAGCCTCGTACAAAGAGAATCTCTATAAAATGGTGTATCATTGGCACTTGCCACCCGCGAGACTGGCTAAGATGTTCTCAAACCTCCCCCCAAACTGATGGAAGTGTAACTGCATCCAGGGAACATACTTTCATATGCAGTGGACCTGTCCATATGCTCAGAATTTTTGGAAAAATATCAAAAATTGGATTCTAAATATAACTAAACAAGAAATAAAACTTGAACCCGAAACTTTTTTGCCTGGTATGATAGACTCAAAAGTAGGAAAAAAAATCAATATTTAATCTTGCACATTATAACGGCAGCCAGAATAAGTTATGCTCAAAATTGGAAACTGTCTATTGTCCCTTCAGAGGAGATGGTCATTAAAAAATATTCACAGGTGTGCAGAGATGGACAGCCTAACCAAATTACTAAAAAACAACAAAGATAATGAATACTACAAAGTTTGGAACTGTTGGTATGAATGGTTATGAATAAGTTATGAAACTATGAAGGATGTGCGTTTAATCATAAAGTATTCTTTAAAATTAAAACATTAAAAGTACGAGGAAAGTATTGTAACAAGGTAGATCACATCAATGTTATGGGGTAAAAGAAAAAAAGAAAAATGTAACCAATACTCAATACCTGCTATAAAATGTATATATGTATATATATTTGTTTTCTTAAGTTTTCGCGGGTTCTTACATATATGGCATTCAGCTTTGTTCGGGTATTTTCCCACGTCATAGTCGTGGTGCTTTTAAAGTTGTAGCAACGTTTCAGCAGAATCTCATCTGCCATCATCAGGCTTCTGTACAGAAGCCTGATGATGGCAGATGAGATTCTGCTGAAACATTGCTACAACTTTAAAAGCAGAAGCCTGATGATGGCAGATGAGATTCTGCCGAAACGTTGCTACAACTTTAAAAGCACCACTACTATGACGTGGGAAAATACCCGAACAAAGCTGAATGCCATACACGTATATATATTTGTTTACATGTTTGTTTGTTTCTTCTTAAATGTTTTAAATATATGAAACTTAAATAAACTTTATTTAAGAAAAAGGTTAAATAGTAATAATAACCCAGAGCAACTAGGTACATTTATGCTCTTTAGTAAAGTATTTTTTAGTAAAGTATTTACTAAAGTATTTACTCGTAAAGTATTTACAAAAGTATTTACTAGTAAAGTATTTACTAAAGATGGGGAAATGAATGAAATCATTCTAAAATATGCAAATGCTAGTAGAAAGGTAGCGAATAAGTGCTATGAGGAATGAAGATTTGTCCGAAGAAGCAAAAGCAAATGTTGTAAATCACTTAATTATATGGAAGAGAAAGTTGGCTATGGGAGGACAAATATTGAATGGAGAATTAATTAATAATGAATAATAGGTCAATGAAGTTGGATTCCCCCCTGCCAAATGTGAATGATCAGTGCAAATGAGATACATTGAGGTGATTTGGTCATATAGAAAGGATAATTGCAAATCAATATGTGAAGGAAGAGAAAATGGGCTGAGAAGAAAGAGATAACTAAGAAAATCACAGCTGAGTGAAGTTGACCAGGTTATGGGGGAAAAAACAGGCAAGTTTAAAGAACAAAAGTCAATGCATGTGATAGTATTTGAACATGGTAGAAGTGGGCTGGTTTGCAGGGATAGGAAGACATCACAAAATTTACTGAATGGTTGGTGCAAAATAAATTTAGTTGGATTTTCTTTTCTTCTGCCTCCAGTTTAATTTTATTAAATTTTATTTTGTTCATACTTCTTCCTCTTTCTTAGTCTTTATATTGAATAATTTCCCCTGGTGCAGTCATATAGTTTCCCCGATGCATTTTATTTCATAGATTTAAATAATGATTGACTCCAACAAACTTTGTATGGAAGTTGTATCTTTCATATATGAAAATTGTATTGAGGCATAGGAGGTGGCACACTTTATATCAAAACTCATATTATACACTCAGTAATGACTTTAATCTTCCTTAAAAGCAGGGACAGAAAACTCTTCATCAAATCTGGAATCCTCCTGGAAATAACCAGCCTGACTGCAGCTTTCAAAAACTCTGTTGGGGTGGAAAGGGAAAAAAAAAAACCAAATCACACCCACCAAGGAAAGATTGTGTTCATTCATCCCATCCCATCCAACAATTGTTTGGCTTTCCACCAGCATCTACAACCTTACAGATTTATCTTGATTACAATAATCTTCACTTCTTAAAACATTCATTTCTCCATTTTTACTGGCATCAGGAAAGCCACATTCAGTTCTTTTTCACTTGGCTGATATACCACTAGTTGGGCAATAGATAAAAATGGGTAGAATTTGCCAGAACTCTATGGACTGGCTTGAAAGTGGTTGAGAGCTAGATATGGTTAATGAATCAGTGGATGCCAATATGTGTCATGAAAAAAGAGCACAGTCCGAAGTGTGTGAGCCAGAATGGAGCATTATCCTAATAATTTGATCCCTCTCCTTTAAGAAAGCAATCCTTTCCCTCAGTTTCCATTTTGTACAGAATTTCTCAGGAGATAGAACAGAATTGTTTGCAAAGTCCTCCATCATTCATCCATCTAAATACTGTTTTTCTTTTCTTCCATATTCCTGAAAAAATCAGTTTTATCAGTTTTTGAACACCTACCAGTATAAAATCAAATCTTTTTATGATTTAGGAGGAAAAAAGAGTCAGATTTGCTTTTAAATAAGTGGAAACTGGCTTGGTTGAATATTGAATATAAATCTAAAGACGCTTTCACTGTATAATGGTATAGAAGCTATAAGAAGATCCTTATTAAGCCAGGTATCATCTAATCCTGATGAAAGCATATGGCCTGAACAATTATGCATCTAGGGTTGGGCCTTTACAATGGGTTAATCTGGATTTACCAACTACATTTTTGCTCAGTTATGCTTTAAACTACCAGGTATATAGGGACAGCTGTAAATGTGGGATGACAATGAGATGAGGTAAAAAGCAAGCAAATTCTGGAGTTTGCAACCGAAATAATATACAAAATGATTAAAGAGGATGTATCCTTGGTAAAAGAAGAGTGTAAAGGCCTGATATACCCAGTCACCCACTCATAGTTCTCCTGAACTTTCCTACCCTCTTCTCTGACAGTCTTTTTTGTACAAAAACACTTTTTTTCTCCATTCCATGCCTCTCCTTCTTTTCATAGTTCATATTCCCAGGACCTTAGAAAAAGCTATTATACAGCTCTCCCTCCCACTAATGATACATGTCTTCATGAGGACCACACATTACTAAATCCCCAGATGAAACACAGATCTCATTCTCATGAACAATTATTCCCCACCTCACCCTAATATACTCCTGGTTCAATTATGTGGGCAAGAACACCTTTGCTGGACCTCTCAGAGTAGGGGAGACAACAAAACCCTAAGAGTTGTTAACTGCAAAGCAGAATTATTGTTGTTGGACCACTAATCTTCACTTGCATAGTTCTATAGTTTTATCTGTTGTTGTTGGCTTCAATGATATGAGGGATATTCAGTCATGGCTGGGCCTTGCTTTATCTGACTGATGTGCCATTTCTTCACTTGTCCTATCCAGGGCTTTCTCCAAAATACATAACTAAAACTAGGGCTGTTCAGTACTTTGGACTGGAAGGCAATGTAGCATCTTTCTGCACCTACAACCTTTCTCATATACTTAATTGCACAAGAGGATTTTTCATACTGTTACTGATCATTTCTGTTAGGGATAACATTGTTTACCCTAACTGGTTTAGGTAAAATAATAAATAAGTTATCATGGTTTGTTGGTTAAAGTGTGTGTAACTTTAACTGCAAGAATGTAATTAAAGGTGTGGTTGTAAAAGCACCGTAAAAGGAGCAAGACAACGGCAGCTCGCTCTCTGACTTAATGATCCCTAATTACTGGATGGATTGATGACTGCGTTTTTTCCTACTGGAACGGGAGAGAGAAAGGAGTGTTGATTTCTCAACGGTGAGAAGAGACAATACGGACTGATTTATTGTAAGTGAACTGACATTGAATATTCAATACGGACTTTGTGAATTGAGTATCCCTGAATGGACTGACTGAAATGATACATGACTAATGGACTGTTTTTGACTATACTATAACTCTTAAATGGAATAAACTATATTTTGATAGCACAAGCGTATCTGCTTTTTACTGAGTGTTAACTAACATACAAACTTATCTCACACATTTACCTGTCTGCCTAACTGACTAATGCTGCACACTCTGTTTAGCGTGTTTCCTTTACATTGGTTGGGGGAACAGGCTTAACAATTTCTAATAATGATACTATTGCCAATAATTCATAACAATTAATAAAATAAAATGCTATATATAGATTGAGGAGCAAAGGCCAAAATAGCCTCTGAATCTAATTTTGGGAACATTCAGGATATTGGACTGATCTGATGGATATCTAATTGACACATTAAAAAATTAAATGGGAAATGGTCTGGATCCAAGGGAAGGTTCCCTTACCCTAACAAAGTGTCAATGACATGATGTGTCAGATCCTAAGATCCTAGAATTGTAAGTCTTTACTATGATATTTCTTAAAATCATTTCTCTCTCTCTTACACACACACACACTCACATACACACTCACTCACACATCACACATCACACAACATTCAGGATATTGGACTGATCTGATGGATATCCAATTGACACCTTAAAAAATTAAATGGGAAATGGTCTGGATCCAAGGGAAGGTTCTCTAACCCTAACAAAGTGTCAATGACATTATGTGTCAGATCCCAAGATCCTAGAATTGTAAGTCTTTACTATGATATTTCTTAAAATCATTTCTCTCTCTCTTACACACACACACACTCACATACACACTCACTCACACATCACAGATCACACAACTAATCAGGCCAGAGACTTGTCAGAGTCATCACATTATGATTTAATTCCTAAGATACTAGGAATTAAGGGAAACAGAGTTCCTTTTGTTCTGCATATTTACATATTTTAGTCTTACAATAACTGAATTGAGAAATAGTCATCTAATCTGCTAGTCAAACGATAAAGTTTACTTCAAGCCAAGATCAATGATGATGACTTCATGGGCAAGACCATGCAGGTTTTCTTCAAAAACATACAGAGGTATGTCATCTTCTGGAAAATGTTTTGACATCTCCTTGATATTTATTTCACAGCCCTGGAATTCCCTGGAGATCTCCTATCTAAGTACTAATCAAGCCCAACCTTGCTTAGCTTCTCAGAACAGATGATATCAGTCAGATGTCGATGCCCACTGAGGATCCTTATATGCTTTGGTTTCTTTGTCATGGACACTGGCTTGTAAATCCCAACCACAACCACAAATCCATATAACACACTGGTTTTATAAATGCATAGATCCACTCTGAGTTAGTTCAGAATATGTTATTTTCCCTATGATAAAGAAGGATAAATAAAAACTGATAAATAAGGCTCAGTGGAGGGAATGTCCCTGGGCATCCATTCGACATTTTCCAAGAGTCTATAGTTCATGGGGAAAAGCATTCTTATCAACGATAGATTACTTTAAAACATTCTTAAATTAGCACAGAGCAAGCTGAACAGGCAAAGAGTTTCATGGTTTTAAAGCTTTTTCTTTTTCTTTTCTCATTCCTGAAAATAGCACTTCTCATTTTCTGGGAAATACAACATGATCACCTTTAATCAGAAGCAACAACAAAATAAGAAATGGGAGAATTCTACTTGGATGAAGGCAAGTTTTATTTTGGTTTTAGATAATATCCTATAGAAATCTATGGATTTTGTAAACAAGTCAGAAATTGAGATTTTTTTAAAAAAAATTAAATGTGGGTAAAGATGAATCTGGTCCTTCCATCCTTATATAACCTGCTGTCTAAGCAGGTATTCATATTAATTAAATAAGGACATTCCAGCACTGAATAAGAAGATTGTCCAGATTTAGGGTTGGGATCTGCACCCTTGCTGTGGACCCTCCTCTTCAAGGACTCCCCAACTTCCATGATTTCTCCTCCTTATTACTGAAACCTGGTTGCTTGGCACCATCTCCCTTGGTAGGCAGGCAAAAGCATTTTCTCCTTATTCGTATAGCAACTCTCCTGACTGTTACCTCATCTGTGGCACCAGTAAAGCAGAAGAGGCAAAGCAATTAGCAAGAACAATGGGGTAGGTGCACATTAAGTGGAAAAACCTGAAAGAGTTTTCCTTGCTTCATGGAGCCCCGAAACTTGCAGCTATCATGACTTTTCTGAAAAATTGAACCTTGTTCACACAGCAGCAAGGCACAGAGCCTCATAAATGAGTCCTCACATAGACAAAGGCAGACCGTATGATTAAACAGGCACGTGAGCATCGGCGTCTGCGTGATGGTTCTGCAATTTGCATCAGTTGCGCTGCGACATCCTGATCTGAATGAGGTACATTATGTCATTTGCATAATGACTTAGGATGTACAAGTGTTCCCTTTTCTCCTTTGCCACAGACATGCATGCATAAGATGTAGAAGTAATGATAAATAATGGAACGGATCATTTCACGGCTGTAAAATAATATACCATTAGGGGAAAAAAATACTCTTTTGGTTCCTAGAAATTATTTAGTTGGAACACAACTTCTGTTCTCTCCCATATGTCCAATTAATTCTGATAAAAGATAGGCCTAGCAGTAATGTGTGACAGGACCTAATAATTTAGTCAAGGGGAACCCTTTCCAACCTGTGATACCATTTATTTTCAGCTGTGCAAAGTGCGGGCTTTCACTTCAGCACTATAAGCAAAAAAAATGGGATAAATATACACAGATTTTCTATATTGCCCTGTTGAGAGGAGTATATCCATTCATCTCAGAAGACCTCCCTCTCCCTGTCTCTCTTAAATTGGTATGCTTTCCATAATCATAAAAAGAGAAAAGGAGCTATGTTAGATTGGACCAAAGGTTATCTAACTAGTCAGACATTAGGCATTCAGGGTGATGCCAGTGGGGAGGGAGCCATTAGTAGAACAGTATAGTATCTTCTCTGGCCCACATTCCTCAGCAGTTGGTATTCGGAAGCATATTGCCTCTGTCCCCAACCAAGGTAATAAATGTCATCATGACTAAAAACCATTGATAACCTGACCTTCCAGAGAAGAACTAACAGGGCTTTGCACATGTCAGAAATGATTGAGGAGATTTGGTTTAGGCCTTGCACAAGCATGGCATTTTTATGCCAAATTTTACAGCAAGTGGCCTTGCAACCAAGCCAAAAACAAACAAACAAAGCATGATGAATGTATTAAGCACTGCATTGCTTAAGAGTGAAAGAGAAAGGAAGGGAGGGAGGGAGGGAGGGAGGGAGGGAGGGAGGGAGGAAGGAAGGAAGGAAGGAAGGAAGGAAGAAAGAAAGAAAGAAAGAAAGAAAGAAAGAAAGAAAGAAAGAAAGAAAGAAAGAAAGAAAGAAAGAAAGAAAGAAAGAAAGAAAAAAGATTTGGAGATAGAATACAAGAATCTACAACTACACAAATAGTCTTCCAATTACACATTGCACAGAATTTACACAAGCTGCTATAAATCCTGGAAGCAAAAATATATATTTTATCTACTGGAATAAATGCCTTTGAAAATACAATTTATTTTTATTTCTATTTGACATTCTTCATGAAGACATCTGTATAACAGTAGGGGCTGTAGCATGTGCCAGGACAAGACTGAAGCATGCATCTAAAAATCTTAACCTATCCAAAAGATAGGTTAAGATAGGTTACAGGCCTTTTGACTTTTGTTTTACTTTGAAAAATACTTAGTCTTTAGTCTTTGCTCTAGAGGCAAACTGAAACTTTACGAAGCCCAGTAGAATAATTCAATCTTCTTTAATTTGATGTTCTTCAAATTTACAAAATATGACATTTTCTAGCTAGCAGGTCAATTTCATGCTGGCTGGGGTTGTAATCATCACTGTGGTCCATGTTACTTAGAAGGATTAAGTATGAACATAATCCATTTAAGCTTGAGTATCTTGCTCTGTTGCACCTCAAGACTCTGATCGTGCTGGCTTTATTACTTCAAACTTAAGTCTCCCTTTCTTCATCTCCCTCTCCTTCCACACAATTTGTTTTTTGGAACACTTTGCCCAATGATGAGATGTCAGGATGTGAAAACTTGTCCACAATTTTGCACACTTTTGATTAATTCTGAAACTAGATATGTTTTTTTAAAAATGGACTAGGATAGTTCATTATATTTTATGGAACTCAGATTATTGTAAATATATATGTTTCAGATTTTAGGTAAAACTGGACTATCAGCCCTGCCTTTCCCTAATTCTATTTTCATTAACATCATTTTTACTGTTGAAATACCAACAGGCAGGTGTTGTGGTTCCGGGTTTGGATTCTGCTCCTGTGGCAGATATGAGTTCAAGTGATGAGGATATGGCAGCAAAATATGAGCCGGCATTGCTTAGTGATTTGGATAGTAACCAGGTTGAGGAGATGGATGTAACAAGGGAAGATAGACCTGAATTAATAGAGTTGTCAGGACCTTCGACCTCCTCTGGCTCTTTATCTGATCAGCAGCCGGGAATGGCTGACAGGGAAGGCATGAGAGAGTTTTCCAGTGGAGATGAAAATTTGGAGAACTTATGGCTAGACGTCAGAAACAGAAGGAGGCTGAGACGACAAACTCAGTTAGAAAGGAAGCGTCGAGCTAGTAATTAATTAGGGAAATTAGCACGCTCCATAAGTGAATAAAAGGACACAGCTTGGCTGGTGGAATTTGCCAGAAGCAAAGTGTCTAAATGGAGTGAAGACATGCAGTAAACTCTCTGAGGCTTGTGAATTATTGCCACGCCCGAATTGCCGGACAGAGTGTGGATTTATTGCTGTGTATTGGAATTACTCCAGCCGTTCTTTTGTGGGGGTTTGTTTTTGATTTGAATTACTTCTGAAATGGCTGCTTTTTGTTTTGCTTGCCTGCAATTAAAGGGGAGACATAACAGGCAGGTATGTTACAACAGCTTCTATTTAGTATAGCAGAGGTCAGTGCTTTATGTGACTCACCTTAACAAGAAAGGAAAGATCAAAATACCATAGTGTTAGTCTATTCTAGGACTGTGACAGCTTTAACAGACAATAGAGACAACGTGCTGCACCAAATTTAGGATGGGAAGAAAAAAGACCAAGAATCAGCTCCTTCCAGTGGTGGGATTTAAAAAAATTTACTACTGGTTCTGTGGGCGTGGCCTGGTGGGCATGGCATGGTTTGGTGGGTATGGCTTGGTGGGCATGGCAGGGGAAGGATACTGTAAAATCTTCATTCCCACTCCACTCCTGGGGGAAGTTTACTGCATAATCCCATTCCTTCCTCACCCCACTAACCTGCTTTTCAGATCCGTTCTTCTGTGCATGGCAACAAAAGAAGACACAGCCAATCCGCTGGGACTTGGGAAGCAGAGAACAGATGGGACCAAGGCCAATCAGAGGTGGTATTTTCCAGTTCTACTACTCAAAATTTCCACTACTGGTTCTCCAGAACTGGTCAGAACCTCCTGAATACTACCTCTGGTTCCTTCCCTGTTCTGATTCCACCAGATATTATGATGGCCCAAGATATTCAGTTATATTTTGATAACTGAAGAATAAGATAATTTGTGATGGTCCAAGATATTTTGATAAAAAAAAAATCCCCACCAATGAACCACAAGACTCCTGCACAAGCTTTATATGCTCTGTAACTCTAAAGATTAATGAAATACCATCAAATGTTCTCTTTGTGAAAAATATGCTCATCATGACTGCCTGGAATTACTCAAGCAAATGACTCAATTCCTAAAAACATCCAATTATGCATTTCAATTTTTCTGCCCACCATGAAAACCCAAACTGGACAAACATATAGCCCTGTTTGAAAGAGTTGACTCTAGAGTAACACGAATACCATCCCTTGACATCATAGTCGCATCCCTGGACACTTTAAATGAAAGATTAACTAACTTTGAAAAAAAAAAAGAAGACACAACACAAAAACCTGAACATCCAATAGCTACAAACCAACAATTGCAACCTAATCCACAAAAAATCATAAATCCAACAAATAATGATAACCCAATCCTTGTCAGAGAAGCTGTTGAGCGCAAACAAAAGCGTCCTATCGCCATCTTATTTGATCTAGAGGACATCAATAACAATGATGATATCACAATTGTCCACAACATCATCAGTGACTATCAAGCATCAAGCATCTCCCCTGATGAAATACTTGACATTTCTCGGATTGGCCGAGTGCTCAAAAACAGAGATGGCTCTGTGGCCCCACACTTCTGCAAAGTCATTTGAAAAATGAATTAAGCAAATGTAAACTCATTTATACTATAAATTCACTCGCCAAAAACAACACCAACCATAAAAACCTCCGATCTTGTCCTCACCTAACCTTACAGCAATGTGCCCACTCCTGTATACTACGCACAGAATTCAAAAATTGTCTAGATAACGGAGAGAAGATCTGTATATTGATTACTGTGCAGACTGTATCAAAAGAAAGTCACACAATCCACAACTCAGCATCCAAACCTTCTTCGACCAATCCACCATCACCCAAGACAAGGCACGCACACCCCCAACTATTTCAATTCAAACTACAACTGGCCTTAAATGCAAGCTACTCAGTGCAAGAAGCCTTGTAAATAAAATACCTGAATTTCCCCTCTTACTAAATATGGCTAAATTTGACATCATATTTGTCTGTGAAACATGGCTCAATGCATCTCTCCCTGACTCCATTACCTCAGTTGGAGACTATCATGTTTACTAATCTGATCGTGAAATCCATAGAGGAGGTGGTGTTGCTATTTTCTATAAAAACTCCTTACATCTAAAAAACATCCAAGTTACCTAAGAGTTTGCTCTTCCTGAGACCATTATCTGTGAACTGACCTTAAATATCACATTTCAGTTCTTACTATGTTACAGAGCCCCTGATTTTGACATCGAACATGTAAACAAGCTAAATATACTACTAACATGGGCAGCATCCTGCCCACATACTTTTATCTTTCTTGGTGACTTCAATCTACCTCATATTAACTGGACCCTAAACAAATGTACAACTGAACCCATACATGCAACCTTCTACAATGCTGTAACAAATCTGGGACTGGAACAACTAGGAACCAACAATACTAGGCTTAACAACTGCCTTGATCTCATCTTCTGCAATAGTTTGAATTCAATTTACGGAATACAAATTAAAGAACCCTTTTCCAATAGTGACCACACCATGATTGACTTTTGTTTCAACATACATCCACACAAAAATCATCACAATGACAAAATCCCCAATTATAACTTCAAAACAGGCAACTATGATCTTATAATCAACTATCTCTCTTCCCTTGATTGGCAATTTCTATTCTGGGGATGCAATACTGTTGAAGACTATTACAACATATTCTTACTAGAAATCAAAAGAGCCATCAAACTATATGTACCAATAACAACTCCCAAAACAACAACAACAACAAAAAAAAAAAACAGATTACCCATAACAATAAGGAAACTTCAATCCAAAAAGAGATCACTTTGGCGAAAAAACAAATCTGGTCACATTGCCAACTTCAAAAGCTGTTACAAAAATCTATGCCACAGATTAAAACAGAATGCACTAATTATCACATCAAACAAGAGGAAAACCTTCTATGCACAAATTCCACCTGTGCTTTCTACAATTTTGTAAACAACAAACTAAAAGACTCAAGGTCCATCCCACCTCTGAAAGGACCTAATGGCAAAGACTGCAATGATGACACCATCAAAGCAAACCTCTTTAACACATTCTTTGGCTCAGTATTTGTAAACAGCAATGGATCATGTCCAGTATTTCCTAGTCGAACCACAGACAACTACGATGATCTAATACCTATTGATTTTACAGAAGATAGTGTTGAAAAAGCACTGTGCAATCTAAAACCATCCCTATCTATTGGACCGGATGGAATATGTGACTACTTCTTAAAAAAGATATCCACTGCCATAGCAGAACCTCTAAGCATAATCTTGGAAAAATCTTTCAAGACCAGCTCCTTGCCAAATCTATGGTCACAAGCCACGGTCATCCCAATCTTCAAAAAGGGAGACCCCAGCCTAGTTGAAAATTACAGACCAATCTCTTTATCCTGTATCACCTGTGAAGTCATGAAATCAGTTATTAACCAACCCATTATCCTCCACTTAGAGACAAACAACCTACTCTCTAAAAAACAATTTGGTTTCCGAAAAAAACTATCCTGTAATCTGCAACTCTTACATTGCAAAAACATGGACTACACAACTCGATCAGAACAAAACAATCGACGCAATCTACATAGATTTCCGTAAAGCCTTTGATTCAGTGGTACATGACAAACTACTCCTAAAACTAAAATCTTATGGTATCTCTGGACACCTACATAACTGGATAGAAGCATTCCTGTCAAACAGACAACAAATGGCCAAAATTGGGAGTGTCCTATCAAATTCTGTACCTGTCAATAGTGGTGTCCCCCAAGGCAGTGTTTTAGGACCAACTCTCTTCATACTCTACATAAATGACCTCTGTGATCATATTAAAAGCAACTGCGTTCTCTTCACTGATGAAGAGACACAGACAGACAATACTATTACCCTCCAAAAAGACCTTGACTATGTATCAGAATGGTCAATCAAATGGCAACTTCAAATCTCAACAAATAAATGCTCTGTCATACATATTGGCAAAAAAAATCAGAAAATAAAATACAGGCTGAATAGTCAAGACCTTGTTGAGGATCCAAACTTTGTCATGGACCTTGGAGTACTCATCTCAAATGATCTAAGTGCTAGAGCCCATGTAACTACACAGCCAAAAAGGCATTAAGAGTTGTTAATCTAATCCTACATAGCTTCTTCTCTAGTAATATCACACTACTAACTAGAGTATACAAAACATTTGCTAGACCTATACTTGAATATAGCTCATCAGTCTGGAACCCATATCATGTATCTGATATTAACACAATTGAAAAAGTCCAGAAATATTTCACAAGAAGAGTTCTCTGCTCCTCTACTCATTGTAGAATACCTTATGCCACCAGACTTGAAACTCTAGACCTAGAAAACCTAGAACTACAACGCCTCCGGTCCAATCTAAATATAGTGTATAAAATCATACATTGTAATGTCCTACCTGCGAATGAATACTTCAGCTTCAATCATAACAATACAAGAGCACACAATAGATACAACCTCAAGGTTAACCGCACCAAACTTGATTGCAGAAAATACAACTTCAGCAACAGAGTGGTCAATGTCTGAAATACTCCACCTGACTCTGTGGTTTCTTCCCCAAACCTCAAAAACTTTAACCTTAGACTGTCTACTATTGACCTCACCCCTTTCCGAAGAGGTCTGTAGGAGGCGTGCATAAGTGCACCATCGTGCCTACCATCCCTGTCCCATTGTTTCTTTTATTTTTTTTATATGTACCCATTTCATGTATTCATAACTATGTATACACTTATACCTATTATCTTGTAAGCGATTGACAAATCAAATAAATAATTAAATAAAAATAAATAAAGAGTCCTGATCCTAATAAAAACCCAGTCAGATAGCAGTCTGTAGAGATTCTCAGTCATCCAGGAGATGGTTGTCCCAAAGTTGTTTTTTCAGGAGGCAAGTGGACTTTCTTATTTTTTCTTTTGAAGATATTTTGTTTCTCATCCAAGAAGCTTCTTCAGCTCTGTCAGGACAGTGGGGAATGGAAGGATTTATATTTCTTGCAGACAGCTTTAGATTTATATTTCTTGCATCCTTTTAGAAGAACGTTGAAGCACGTGGAGATTATCTGTGTCCTTAGAGTCCCCTGAGTAGTACTCCTGGTTCCTGTAGTCTGCATTTTTTTCCTTCTGGAAATCCATTCCTGCTCCCACACCATTCAAAGGGTGTTCATCCAAACTGTATAGATAAAAGTTGTATCATATGACTGCGTATCCAGAGGACCTTGTTGGAAAAAGCAAGTCCACAAGTCTTAAACTTGTCAAGTTTGAAAACCCTTGTTCTAGAGCCTGTCAAACTCTTTTTATCAAAAGTAGGTTTCATTGTGTTTACTGGGGTTTATTCTCAAATGGATAGTCATAGCATTACGAGGTTTGTGTTGATTCTATAGTGCCCAAGTTACTCAGAACAGTAATTTCCTCCAATATTTTGCTTTGGATAGATGGAAAGCATTTCAATTTTAAATATGTATTCAGTAAATCAAATCCAAAATTAATTTAGCCTGCTATCTCACCCAAGTCCTTTCAGCTGTTTTCAAATTCAACTTCATTAAAAATTTAAATATATTATGGTAGCATCACTATTTATTTTACATTAAAAAATATAAGAGCAAGTTTTACAAGTATTCAGAAATATGCCGCTTTATTTTACTCACATTTAAAAAGCAATACTAAGCCATGCTCTAAAGAATATGTTAAATACGCATTAAACACATAACATAAGCAAGTTAAATCCAAGTATTGACTTCTGTAACTGAGATCTAAGATAGACATGATATAAAGTATCAGATTTATCTCCATGTTCAAAACCAGAATATTGTTACTTAAGAAACACTAATTATAGAAAACTACTTTTTAGCTTTCATTTTTCTTCTCCGGCCAAATCAAATTGTTGTAAGGGAATAATCTTTGAAATAATAGCTGTATTTATTGGAATAATGAAGTGCAATTATGACAATAATATTGACAGTATTGAGTGCACTGACTTTGACTCTGCTTGGCAGGAACAGCCAACACCCCAGAAGACAAGCTCAGGATCCAAAAAGATCTTGACAGACTTGAACAATGGGCCCTATCTAACAAAATGAAATTTAATGTAGAGAAAAGCAAAATTTTACACCTGGGCAAGAAAAACCAAGTACAGATTAGGTGAAACCTGGCTCCAAAACAGTAATTGTGAGGACCTTGGAGTCTTAACGGACAATCACTTAAACATGAGTCAGTAGTATGCTACAGCAACCAAAAAAACTAATATAATCCTTGGTTGCATAAACAAAGGCACAGAATAAAAATCACATGAAATTATTAGTACCATTTTATAAAGCCTTAGTAAGGCCACACCTGGAATACTGCATCCAGTTTTGGTCACAACATCATAAAAAAGATGTTGAGGCTTTGGAAAAAGTACAAAGAAGAGCCACTAAGATGATTAAAGGCCTGGAGACTAAAACATATGAAGAACAGTAGGAAGAGTTGGGTTTGGCTAGTTTAGAGAAAAGAAGAACTGAGGGGTCATGATAGCAGTATTCCAGTATTTGAGAGGCTGCCACAAAGAAGAGGAAGTCAAGTTATTTTACAAAGGACCAGAGGGCAGGACAAGAAACAATGGATGAGAACTAATCAAGGAGATTAATTTCTGGTGTTGAGGAGAAACTTTCTAACAGTGAGGACAGTTAACCAGTGGAACAGCTTGCCTTCGGACTTTGTGGGTGCTTCATCACTGGAGTTTTTTAAGAAGAGACTGGACAGTCAGTCTTGTCTGAAAGGGTATAGGATCTCCTGCTTAAGCAGAGGGGTGGACTAGAACAGTGGTCCCCAACCTTTTTTATATCAGGGACCAGTTTCATGCAAAAACACTTCTTCAAGGACCGGGGTGGGGAAGAGAGTCCGAGTTTGGTGGTTTGCTTGCAGACGTTTCATTACCTGACCAGGTAACATCTGATGTTGTTACCTAGTCGGGTAATAAAATGTCTGCCAGCAAACCACCAAGTTCAGGGAGCGCCAATGCCTCCTCATTGCAACCTTGAGCGACAGATATTCTCTTCTATTGGGACATTTAAAATGGAGGGTTTCAGCTGCAGATTCAGGAACTGCGCCGGGCTGAGGAGCACCTTCAAAACGGAGCGCTGTACGGTGGCAACCCATGGCTGTCTCCGCAGCTCAGGACAAGTCCCTGCAGGATGGCTGAGAAGCCCCACCTCTCGGCCCTGCCTTCCTCAGCCTCATCCCTCAAGTGTCTCCCTTCCTCCCTCAGGTGTCTGTCTCGTTCCTCTCTCAGTCGCTCTCTCACTCCTCCACCAGCCCAGGAAGAAACTGCTTCAAAGAAGCCGGCAGTGTGGCTTTTCCTGTCGCCGCAGCTCCTCCAAAGCGCCCGTTCACCCCCACCCCACCACCCGCGGTTCAATCCAGTGCTCCGTTCTGCCTGCCTGCCTGCCTTAGTTTCTGGTTGTTTCGGAGCAGCTTCGGCTGAGTAAAAGAGGCGAATAGTTATTATTCTCAGCTGAAGCTGCTCCGAAACAACCAGAAATGAAGGCAGGCAGGCAGGCAGAATGGAGCACTGGATTGAACCACAGGCGGTGGGGTGGGGGTGAACGGGCACTTCGGAGGAGCTGCGGCGACAGGAAAAGCCACCCTGCCGGCTTCTTTGAAGCAGTTTCTTCCTGGGCTGGTGGAGGAGCGAGAGAGCAACTGAGAGAGGAATGAGGCGAGAGGAAACCGAAGCCACTGAGCCAGAGAGTAGGACAGGCTTTGGTTGCTTCCTCCCTCCCCTTCTTTCATTTGTGTCCTTGATCCCTGATCCCAGCAGCATTCACCGAAGGCGAAGAAAGCCACCATTTTTATTTTATTTTTTATTTTTATTTTCTTTGAGGCCTGGTACAAAGTGACCCACGGACCGGTACCGGTCTGTGGCCCGGTGGTTGGGGACCCCTGGACTAGAAGACCTCCAAGGTCCCTTCCAGCACTATTCTGATTCTGATTCTGAAGGAGCCACATACAGCTCTTTATTTCTGAATCTGAATGAGGTGGTTCACATGTAAAATTCTATAATCCATTGCAGAATCTCAACAAAAAGCTAGTAGTATTTAAAAACTAACAAGCTTGTTGTCATATTATTTTGCTTTTAAAAATTTATTCTAATGTTACTGAACATTAAAGCAATCTAACCCATTTTGAGGGGGGAAATTTTTGATATATAAGTTCTAAATGAAGTGCTATATATACCATCATTTTAAACTATTATTGTTGGTTTGTAGAGGTTGCCCAGAAACTGTTCTGTGTATATCTACATCTTACTGGAGAAACTCAATAGAGAATGGAACAAAGTTTATATGTGTGGTCCTTTGGCCTGAAAATGTGCTGATTTCATGCTATTGTATCGGATCTGTTATGTGAAGTTGTTTTTATTGCTCATCTGGTAACTCTGATTCACATCTGATGCTTTATGTGAAACAACCTGGTGACCAAGCCCCTTCAGGGAAGGAATTCATGTCAGAGACTCCACTCTTGCAAATTAGGCAATCTGTTTCCTTCCTTTCCCTAGTTTTCTACAGAAGGAAACAAAGTCACCACAACATCAGTCATCCTCAAGATTTGACCAGTTCTTTCCAAAGAGAGCACTTATCCTTTTGCACCAGCTGTGCATTCACAAAATCAGCACCATTTTTCCCCCCTCTTGACACATCTAATTGCTATCTTCATGGAACCATGAGTATAACTAAACTCTTTGCAGAGTTCTGCTGATCAACCTGCTGTTTCGGCCATCCTAGCATGATTTTAATATGAACAAAGGGGTACTTTCCTTCTGCCTCAGATGTCTCTAAGCTGTACAGATCCAATCAGAAACTTCAGGTTTTTTTCTCCCCTGCATTGCCTCTGTATTATAAGCTTGCTTCATTCTCTTTTTTTGGAGGTCATCCTCTAATTTTCCTGACTAACTTAAATGTGTGGTGGATGGCAACAGATGCTGCAACATGTTAGCAATATTGATGAATTATTGTTTAATTTATGTTTTGACCAGTAAATAAACAGATGCAAAAAAAATGCTTTAAAAATAGGCAAAATATATACATCTTGACCACTTGATGCTTATAGTTCCCAAGTAAAGTCTGGAAGCTACCGTGTTTCTCCAACAATATGGTCTCCACCAATAGGAAGCCCAGCATGATTTCTAGGCATGAGGTGAAATTAAGCCCCACCCCCAAAATTTAGGCCTATTTAAACCATGCGTTTCCCCGCCATTTCTCACATCGTTCATTAGAACTACACGAGGTGAAGAGAAATGGGGGAGAAGGGGAGGGAGAAAACTTGCCTTTAGGAGTGCCCTGCAGGTAGACCAGGCTAGAATACCCTGATCTACCGATAGAATATCAGCCGATAGAAGCTCCCTAAAGGCAGAGTCCCCAGCCGCTTCAGGGCGTGGTGTGGCTGCCCATGTCCCCTCGCCTTTAGGCAGTCTCTTTCGGGCGATGGAAGCTCCCCAAGTGCAGTCACCAGCCACTTCAATCGGCCAATAGAAACAGCCTTGGGGAGAGCACACACACACACACTCCCCTTGCCGCGAGGCCGCTTCTATCAGCCAATGAAAGCTCCCCAAAGGCAGAGTCCCTAGCTGCTTCAGGGCGTGGCATGGCTGCCCATGTCCCCCCGCCATCAGGCAGTGTCTTTCGGGCAATGGAAGCTCCCCAAGTGCAGTCACCAGCCTCTTCGATCAGCCGGTAGAAGTGGCCTCGCGGCGAGGGGAGTGTGTGTGTGTGCTCGCCCCGAGACTGCTTCTACCAGCCGATCGAAGTGGCTGGTGACTGCATTTGGGGAGCTTCCATCGCCCAAAAGAGACTGCCTAAAGGTGAGGGGACACAGGCAGCCAGCCACGCCCTGAAGCAGCTGGGGATTCTGCCTTCGGGGAGATTTCGTCGGCCGATAGAAGCGGCCTTGCAGCGAAGTATGTGCGTATGGGCCGTTCTAGTTGGGGGAGGAAATTAAGTCACTCCTGAAAAGATGGCCTAGCTGTTTTTTCAGGGGTCAAAAAAAAATAATAAGGCCTGGCCTTATTTTGTGAGAAACACAGTACAAAGGAAAAAATATAAATATTTTAATAAATTATGTTAAAAAAGTATAATAGTAATGGCTTGTGGTGTGGCAGTACCTGGAGATAGCAGAAGAGAAGAGAAAGAACTAGAGAAAATGACAAAATGCAAAGATCTGCAAATAGAAATAGAATTATTATGATAAATAAAAGGTAGTACCAACAGTAATAATATCTTTGGGTGCAATCCCAAAACCAAGGAAGCACCATTTGAAGACCATTGGCATTGACAAATTCACCCTCAGTCAATTGCAAAAGGCAGCTTTACTTCAAACAGCTTATATCTGGCCATGATGCCTTTATTATTGTCAAACATCAATATCTGGAGCCAGATATTCTAACAGTGGTTAGAATGCAGCACTACAAACTAATTCTGCAGGAGTTCGATTCTACACTGGCTCAAAGTTGGCTCGGCCTTCTGTCCTTTCGAGGTTGGTAAAATGAGGACAAAGATCGTTGGAGGCAATGTGCTAATGCTGTAAACTGCTTAGAGACAGCTGTAAAGCACTGTGAAGTGGTATATAAGTCTAAGTCAGAGGTGGTATTCAGCAGGTTCTGACCAGTTCTGGAGAACCACGAACGGAAATTTTGAGTAGTTCAGAGAACCGGCAAATACCACCTCTGACTGGAGATTTTACAGTATCCTTCTCCTGCCACCCCCACCAAGCCATGTCCACAGAACCAGTAGTAAAAAATTTTGAATCCCACCACTGGTCTAAGTGCTATTGCTATTGCTATCTGCCTACCCAAGGTCCTCAGGAATTGCTCAGTTGAGGGACAAAAATGCCAAATCCAGTCTGAACATTTGGCTGACTGTGTAACCAGCCATAATAATAATTTGTAAGAGACAGGAAGAGAGAGAGATGACTTATGTTGTGAATGAATAAATGTGTAATAAAGTTATCTTGAGCTTGAAGTCAAGTGCAGGGTTCTGGCCCTGCACTTCTGATTGGCTGTTAAATGGCAAGATCAAATTGGTCCGTTCAGGAGAATCTGATTGGCCATTAACGACCTGTTCTCATTGGTCAACGGAGCTAGCGCTCCCAGGTTCTCATTGGTTGAATAGTTAATAAGTTGCCTATATAAGGAAGGCTATAGCAGCCATTGTTTTGAGCTGTCACACCATGTAATGAAGAGTTTGAAGTTCAGCGTTTCACCAGCTCGTCTCCATTATTCGCACCCATGCTCCAAACTTAACACTGGCGACGAGGATGGGATATGGAGATGTCAGAGCTGACTGAACAACGAAGACGATAACCGAGCACATGGCTGAAAACGCACAACGGCGGAACCATGTCCAGCGGCATCATACCACCCGCTCCGTTCGACCCAGCGCAAGAAGACTGGGAGTCTTACATGGATCGTTTCCAAATGTTCTTGGAAACCAATAATTTGAAGGATGCCAGGACCGGGAAGAAATGGGCGGTATTCCAAACACATTGCGGGCCGACCGTATTCAAGATGGCCAAGGCCCTAGCAAAACCGGCTGAAGTGAAGGCTATGGACTGGGATGTCCTCGAACCCCTACTGAGAGCCCATTATGCACCGACCGTACCAACACTCGTAAGGCGGCACGAGTTCTACCAAAGAAACCAGCGAAAAGGAGAAAGCGTTGCCGATTTCGTCGCAGACCTCTGAAACCTGGGAGGCCTCTGCGGATTCACTGACCTGGAAGAGGCTTTGAGAGATCGAATAGTTCTGGGATTTGATGCACTAAACGTGCAGAGTAAGCTGATGGTGAAAGGCAACATCAGCCTTGCCGATGCCATCGCTGATGCTACTGCAGCAGAAGCAACCAGGAAGTCGGCTGCCCNCACCCAAGTCAGAAGGACAGCTTCTGATGGCCCACCACGAGGACCTCTCTTCGTCGTCAGACAGCGAAGAAGAAGAGGTCCATCGACTGCGGTCCGATCGAGACCATTACCCGAAGTCCCAAAACCCATGCGCTGGCTGTGGGGCCAACCATTCCAGGTCCGAATGCAAATTCCGCGACGTGCTCTGCCATGAGTGCGGGAAAT
>BHEV01007279.1:0-15057 GCA_004319985.1 Emydocephalus ijimae
TTCGGCCGGTTCGAAATCCCCGCGTCCTGACCAATCAGCACGCGGGGATTTCGGGCATGCGTGTTAGGACACAGCAGTACCAATGTTTCTGTAAAAGATCAATGCTTTCTGGTGGGTGGGGTTCTGCTCGCTGTATATCATAAACAGTAGGACTGGGTTTAATATGGCAGAAGGTGATTGGGCATAGACTTCCTGATAACAGTGGCTGGCACTTCTTTTTATTAAAGTTATCCTTTGCCCAAGGCAAAAAAAGAGAATTGCTTGTCATCCTTTTTTGTCAAAGAAGTGGCTCTGATAGAGGCCAAGCACTGCTTCTTTCAGGTGTGTGGCCCATTGCGTTTCATACCTGAAGGACTTGTTCCAAGATCGCAAAAGAATAGAAGAGAACCAGAGGATTCTTTTGTATTTTTACTTCGTGTTTGAAGGGCCGTCTCTCCATTTGTGCTTCCTGTGAATCTTCTCAAATACATCACGTTTTTCTCTTTGCGGCCGTGTTCTTCATTACAGCATAATGAAGCTGCTGTGAAATTACATAGCAATTTTTCCTTATTCCAGTTTTTGTCTTTTACAGATTTGTCACTGTCCCCCATTGCTTTCTGGGGAGTTAAGTTATTTCAAGTTCCTGAATGTGGAAAGCTCTTCTCGTAGGTCAGGTGTGAGTGGAGTTTGCGTGGTTAGGAGGGCACAACACCATTTCCTGATCTTCTGGGGGGCATCTAATGATGACAGGGCAACCATGAGGGGCATCAAAAATGTCAAAATAGCAGCTGCAACTATATGATGAGAGCTCCACCCTTTTTACGTGTATTTTACAGATTTTCAATCATGTAGTTACAATATACCCCTGACTGATAAAGGGTGGGAATAATAGTGAAACACCTCAGGAAGGCGAATTGTTCCTATCTTTCCTGGTCTATTTAGATACTTAGCAGATCACCATTTTGGAACTGATTGGAGCCATGTTTCAAGATAAAACTATGGGGTTGAGAGTGCTTTGCTTTTCAGAGATCTTTTGCTCCCACTCCCATCCTTAATTCTGCAAATGCCGAAATGAAACAAATACTTTAAGGAGTGAGAAGATATGATTCTACAGCCAAAAGGTGAAATAAAATACCATGCTGTTGCATGAAAAGTGCCAGAAAATATTTGGGGGACCGTGATCCTACCAGTTCTCACTTAGACCTTTTAGATTTTGACACCATAAACAACACTATTCTTCCAGACCAACTGAAAGAGTTGGGCACTGTTTTGTAGTGCCAATATTTACTGTTGGAATGTCTCCAGTAGCTGATATTGGGGGATTTCTACTTGACATTAAGGTTATCGTATTGACCTGTGGTGTTCCACAAAGAGGAATTTAGGATTGAGGCGAAGCTTATCCTGGGTAGCGTTGCACTTCTTCAGAAAGAACAACTTTACAGCTGGGTGCTTTTTATCCCTCATGTGCCACTGGATGTGATTGTAGTGAAAGGTATGTTTGCATACCAGTGCAACAACTGCTGCCCTTCTGGAGATAGTTGGACTAAATTATTCATCACTTGGTTTCAACCCAACTTAGTTATGCAATGCATTTTATTGGGATTGCCATTGAAAGTGTCTATAAATTGCAACGGGTGGCACATACCATAGCAAATACTACTCACCTGTGCAAGGAATGGATCTTATTGTATATGCCAGTATGGAAAGATCTGCACTTCATGTGTGTGTGTGTGTGTGTTTGTGTGCTATTGGTTACTGATGGGTATGAGTTAAAATAATACTGTGGCCCTTTGAAGTCCTTAAAATGACTTAGGACTTGAATATCTGCTTTTCCTGATATGAATCTACACACTGTCTTAGACCTCCTGAGGCTCTTCCGAAGATGCCCCTAGTGCTTGGACTGTACTGTTGAGCATGCATAAAAGGGCCTTGTATTGTGTGGCTCTTGAGCTAAACAGAATGTTCCTTTATAAGTTAAGTAACTCCCAGTCTCTCAGTATTTAGGGAGTGGATAAAAATGCATCTTTCACTAAGTTTTAATAGTTAACTATTTGAGGAATGATTTTAATGCCATTGATTGTATTCTTTTACAATGTTAAATTTAAAATTTTGCCTTCATTTGTAATGTTAAATTTAATTGTTCCCAGCAACCTGGAGCATTGAAATAAAGGCAAAAATATAAATTGAAGATCAAAATAAGATTGGAACTATGGCATGTTCCCTGATATGGCAACATGTCTGTACCAATATAGTTTGAAAAATGCATTTGTGACCATATGATTTATGTAAAATCTTAACTTTAAAAGCATATTGACATGCATGTCAACTGAATGCTCTCAGTGTCAGTGGCCTAGGGTTGTTATTGTTAGAAGAAAGTCACACTGATTTCATCCTGAAAGGTGCAATTTGTGTGTTTCTATTAGCATCAAATGGAAGAAATGCCATTTTTACTTTCCCTTTCTCTGAAATATGCATGAGTCCTCCTAACGTAAGTACCCAACAATTAATTTGGAAGAAACTTTAATATATGATTAAAGCTTAACTGATTAATTACAGTAATTAATCAATTACAATTTTAAAACTTTTATTCGGACTTTATTCAGGACCATATATTTGCCTTTGAGAACTAAGCTACATTATTGCGTTGTCAGTAGCTATAATTGCGACTTGTCATCCTTTTTTATAAACCCACTTTAGGGGAATGCAGCTGGTGCTGGTGACAGCAGAAAATGCTTAATACTTTTTCTATCCATTTCCTCCATGTAAATCCCTACTACCTTCTCTCCCTGAATTTTAAATGTACTTATTCATTAAAAATTCCCCATATAATCCCAGCAGACCTTAAGATTGGTTAGAGATTATGGTGTGTGAAGACTTAACCAGGATGAGCTTTTGCTAGCGGGGTTGTCTCCTCATTTAGTGGCTGATCCTGGAAAGAGAGAGACCCACCAAGCCAAGTAAGTACCTGGTCCTCAACTATCGGAATAAAAGCCCTTTCCTCAGTCATGTCAGCTAATGCCTCAGGACCAGGAGTGGGCTGCTGGGGGTTCACAAGGATATGAGAGACCCCTAATTAAGATTCTGTGCAGTTTGAAGAACCCCCCAAATCCCACTACTAGCTGGCCCCGCCCATCCCACCCTCCTAGGAGTCCCCACATGGCCTGTTTTGGTTGCAGGTAAGTGCAGTGCATGCGTGGAGGCTCTAGGAGGCTGAAAAACGGGCCTCTTGGGAGTTAGGGAAAGCCAGAAATGGGCCCATTTCCAGCTTCCAGAGAGCCTCTGGAGCCCAGGCAGGCCCGCTTTTGTCCTCCTGGAGACTCAAGGAAAGTCTCTGGAGCCCGGGGAAGGCAAAAATGTCCATCCGCCCCCCCACCGTGGTGCAGGAGGTCGACTAGGCCACGCCCACCCAGTAACCGGGCAGAGAACCCGTTGTTAAAATTTTTGAAGCCCGTCCTTGCTCAGGATCTGTGTCAATCATCAACTGAACCTAATTTTTGTTGGATGTCAACTCTGCTTTTTTCATTTAAAAAAGAAGTCCACAATAGAGAAGTTTCAAAATGGCTACAGTCCCACATTGGGGGCCAGCCCTTTGTCCTGTGGGGTCTCACGCCATGCTCTTCTTATCCCATAGTGATTATCAGTCGGCAGCAGCGTCGTGTGCAGTTGATGCGGATCAAGCAGCGGGAGGAGCGGAAAGAAAAGAAGAAAAAGCGGCCACATCCTCATCCCCACCTGCAACATAAGGCCCATCCGCCTGAGCCGGCCTACCGCCGCAAGCCGAATCCTGTGCGTCGATTTGATGGGGACGTGCTCTCCCCAGTGAGTAAATGCCCGGGTCTTCCTATATAGCAGTAGGGCCATAGGAATCTCAGCTGAAAATTGCCGTTAGTGGGGTGGAAGGAGCTGCTAGAGGAAATGAACTTGTCTCTCGTTCTTTTCCTTCCAGGCATCTTGTATTTCCATCATCCCATTTGCTCTTTTTGAAGTATTTTCACAGTGTTCTTCCCTTTTTGATACCCTTTTCTTGCAGCATGTGTTTCTGCATCTACTGCTTTCCTGTACACCCACCCACCCTGGCAATTTAGCTGGGATTTATTTTGAGATGTAAGGAAAAAAACAGAAATGTAAAGATCCCAGACCCATTGACTGCTTATGAATTGATACCTTCACACAAATCAAGGAGTTGCATATGTGAAGAGAAGATGTTCAGAGAAAATACATTCCAATTGTGGCTTTGGTGGTTGCATTTAGAAGACAGGAATGGAAAAGCATCTAAGTCTTCAAAATTTATTTTTAACCATAGAGGAATGTCTGCTTTTTACCAATAGTGTTGTCATAAGGAACCTCCCCCTCCTTCCCCCAAATTAAAGTACATGTAGTGAGCTTTCCATCTAATAATGATATACATAATTATGCCACCCAATGTTTGTTGACACTTTTGTAATCTGTGCTAACTGGGAAAAAATGTTATGACAAGCCACTGTGTCCCTACTGCTACTGGGATGCAACAGCAATAGTATTTACTTGTATACCGCTTCGTAGTGCTTTATGGACCTCTCTAAGCAGTTTACAGAGTCAGCATATTACCCCCAACAATCCAGGTCCTCATTTTACCAACCTCAGAAGGATGAGTCAACCTTGAGCCTGGTGGGATTTGAACTGTCAGGCAGCTGATAGTCAGCAGAAGTAGCCTGCGGTACTGCACTCTAACCACTGTACCACCAAGGCTGGCTTTAGGTCAGGGGTGTCGAACTCTCGACGACACAGTGTCATCACATGATGTATCGCAACTTTTTTTCCATCTTCGCTAAACCGGGGGTGGGCGTAACCAGCGCATGACATATCTGGCCAACGGGCCGTGAGTTTGACACCCCTGCTTTAGGTATACCTAAATACAGCAAAATTGCAATGTTTTAAAGTGGCAAAATGAGTGAAACCTCTGGCAGCTATAGAAGGCGATAGCAGTACTGTAATAATTAGTGATCGCTCAGAGATTATGCATGCCTTCTCCCAAGCAGATCAGGAGGTGAAGCTGGATTTACCCAAAGCACTTTAAGAACAAGACGGCAAAACCAGTTCTTCTATGTGGTAAAATTTCAGCGAGAAATGGGGGTATGAATTTTTATTTTTTTAATCATTTAAAAATATTTTTTTTCTTTTCTCAGAGCTACATACAGAGCTTCCGAGAACGGCAGACAGGTTCCTCTCTCAACAGCCTCCTGGCCAACGCTCATGCTGCCATTGACATAGACTATGACTGTGGCTCCACTGTGCCCCTGACCACCGGCTCGGGTCCTGCCATGAGAGTATAGACCAGCACTTCCCCCTGAATACAAGTGCTGTCCCTTGTGGTCACCTGGGCCAAGCCATGTGGCTAGAACTAGCATCTTGGTTACCACCAGGATCTGAGAACATTCTTCACTGGCATTTGCAGCCTACGCGCAGACGTATTTCAACACCTCTCAAACCGCTAAACATAAGTGGAATTCTTCCTAGTGCTTCTAAGCCATCATGCAACGAGAGGTGAGGAAGGAGTTTGAGCAGGTGCTTGAGGCAAAGGGCTGAAGCGAGATCTGGCTGTAATCCACGCATGGTCAGAAATGTGAAATGTAGAACTTGCAGGGGGGGGGAGGGAGGGTGTGGGGGGGGAGGGAGGCCACTAAAAAAAGAATTACTCATCTGGAACAGCCCCCACAATTAGCAATGAGAACTTTTTCCTACCCATCACTTCTGGAGCAGGCCTCAAAAGGAAGGACTGTTGGATGGTTGTGTGCTCCCTTGCCACAACTTCCTCGCCCTACAGACTGTCTTTGCATGCACTGACCCGAAGGATTGTTTCAGGGCGCAGGTGCCATGGTGGACTGTTAGTGGAAGCTTATGACTCAGTTCACTCCGGTCTGGTGAGAACTAGCCAGCTCAGGGAAATGGGGCCCTCTGGCCCTGGGCCCCTTGCCCATACCAGTGCCTGGCATTCTGTTTAAATGCGTGACTCAAGGAAGGAAGGGGAGGAGGGTGGGGATTGGCAGCCTGTGCTGGGTTTTGTCACTGTTGAAGTATGCAAGCGTGAGTGTATGTGGTGGCACTGGAGAAGCTGTGGACTTGCGACTGGTATCCAGGCAACAACCCTTTTTGGATACACCTCCCCCCCCTTCACTTCTGATTCTGGCAAGAGCGTGAGGTAGTGATGGATCTGGAGAGGGGGAACCCATGTACATAGTCTTGTGAGAGTTATTTGTATTAATTTATTATTGACCAAGAGTTGGGCTGGAGAGTTTTGCCAGATCCAGAAGTTGGATTGGGAAAAGAAAATCCTTAGGCCCAAACCATGTTTTCCTATCTAATCTCACATAACAGGGGAGAACAGAGACCAAGGTATTTCCCTTGCACTGCTGGACAAACTTCAGCAACTCCCACATTTTCAGAATGGACTTCCACTGTTGTCTCTGGGGCTAGGGCTTGCTCAATATTTCCAACTTTAAGGAAACTGGAAGTGGGGGGGGGGGAGGATTCATCAGCCATGTATTTTTTAAGGGGAGGCAGATAAGGATCCAGCAAGGCTTCTCTCCATTGAGAAACTGCATGTGTCTGTCACCGGTCATCACTGTTGTCACCCCAGAAACTTTGCACTCTCTTTTGTTTTGTCTCTCTCTTTTTGTATATGTGCCAAACGCTGCCGGGCTGTGGCTGCGCAAGTAAAAAAAAAAAAGCCTTTTAGGAGTCGTGCATCTATCAATGAACGGGCTGAAAGCATCAAACTCGAACCAAGCACTGTTACTTACCTATGCAGATAGAACTGGAGATGAGTTAAGGCTTAATTTGGAAGGAGAATGAAGTCAACCCACATCTTGAAACAATATTTTTAGCAGCTATATTTAAAGGGCAATCATTAAGTTCTGAAGTTTTCTTTTGAAGTTTTCCTACTTTATTGGTAAAGGCATAACACACTCCAGACAATTGCTTTAAATTATCCACTTGTGTTTTTTCTCCAAAGGAATACCTTTCTCCCTTCGATTTCAGATCTTTTTTAAGGAATGGGGTTTAGAAATACAGATAATACACATAAAGGTATACTGCACAATGGACATATCTAGGCATACAGCTTTCTGTTGAGCCTGTTGCAACTTTATATGAAGAACATGGGAGAAGAGGAGAATGCAGTACATACCAGGAGTTCAATGCATCTGTGAGGGGAGATGGGTTTTATTGGGAGGGGAGAAGAAAGTAAAGTAGTTGGCCATTCAGTTGGTCTAAATTAGACCCATTGAAGAATATATAAAGTTAGAGGTAATACAGTTCCAGTGCTTTGTCTTTTCCCCATTGATCCAGGACCAGCAGATCATCACACCAACCAAACGCAACATTTTAAACAAAATTAGGACTTAAGAATATTTAATAAAGCAGAACATGTTTCCCATGTCATGCAGAAGAGGAAGAAGACAAGATGACTTGTCTTTTTGTGTGTGATTATTCATACAACTGTCAACTTGCTTCTTTGCCTTCCCAAGCTTAAACTTTGCTCCACTGTATTCGGGACTTTCCTGGTGCTAGCACTCTGTCAAAAAAGAAAAGAATAGAAAGCAATGGTCCAGACAAATAAATCTATCATGACTGAAGAACCATTCAACTGCTTCCCTTTTCCTCAAAGGTATATTCCTAGGTATAGGGATCAACAGTTACCCAGGTGTTGCTGAACTATAATTCCCAGCAACCCCAGCTAGTTGAGGAATCTTAGGAATGTCAAATTTAGAGATTGTCACTCTGGATTCACTTTTGTTGGGCCAAGTACATAACCCCTTTCATCTTTGATCAGTATGCCAAGTAGGTATGTAGATATGGGAATATGCAATCCATAGAAGATACGATCCATTTCTCACATTATTTCGAAAGGCTCAGACTAGTCTTAACCACCAGGTTTTATCACAGGGTCGTAAAAAAGAGAGTTCAATGAATTTCACATATTCCCTGCACCCATCCAACCAAACCATCCGACATATTTACCTCGCACTGTGAGATGGGCTTTGGAACGGGCATTACCAATGGTAATCTTCACCATCCCACTCATGTTAGGGCTAGTCCTGCAGAACCTCAGCTTGTGGATGTGTCCCACACTCTCCATCTGCACCTGCAAGCCAGGCTGCAGCTCCTCCCCATTGAGGCTCCACTGGGGAGTGAAGTCTGGAGGGGCAGATATTTCACACTCAAACTGAGCCTCGGAGGGAGCCATCACTTCCATGTTCTTCAGAGGCTGGACCACCTGGACTCCCTCAGCTGCAACAGAAGAGAACAGCAAAAATTGATAGACACTGCAACTGCTCTCCAAAGAACGCAGCTGAACAGTAGACTAACAGAATTGTTGGGTAATTGCCATGGATGAGCAAGTGTCCAGTTTTAGGTATCAGACAATAACAACAACAATGTGGCTCCCTTCATTGTGTTACAACTAGAGTACCAAGGCAAAGGTGAAAAACTGAAGAAAGGATGATTACTGCTCTTGTATGAAAAAGACAGCTCAATCTAGGTATTCAAAGCAAACTCAGCTGAGCATATAGGAAAAGAAGCACCCTGGTGTGAGATTCTAAATCAGGAATTCTTTTCGACGGCTGTACAGCTTTTTATTTGGGAGGACTGCAACGGAAAGAATAATGGCAGAAAATAAACTACATCGTTTTGTTTTGTTTTTGCATGCTGAGGGGAGGGGAATCTTCACACATTTATTTATTTATTTAAAGTTGTCAATCCTGTTTTAGGGTTTCTGCTACAATTGTCATCTATTTGCTCTCTCAAACGTTTAGAAATCGCGCCAAGTTTTAGGGAAGAGTCACCAAAATGTGATGAAGTCAATAGGGCCCCAGAAGCTGCCAAAAAGGGCTTTCTGCCATGCAGCTCTAGGCAGGGTTGGGGCTGCTGGGGGTTTGCAAGGGTTTGGGAGAGCCCCTAGCTAAGATTCTGTGCAGTTGGAGAACCCCCAAATCCCACTCCTGGCTGGCCCTGCCCACCCCTCCCCTCCCTCCCAGGAGTCCCCACAGGGCCTGTTTTGGATGCAGGTAAGTGCAGGGCTTGCGTGGAGACTTGTGTGAAAAATGGGCCTCCTGGAAGATTGAGAAGGCCGGAAATGAGCCCATTTCAGGCTTCCAGGGAGCCTCCGGGGGCCGGGGAGGCTGTTTTCGCCCTCCTGGAGGGTCAAGGAAAGCCTCCGGAGTCTGGGGAGAACAAAAATGTCCCCCCTCCACCATGGTGCAAGAGGCTGACTAGGCTACGCCCACCCAGCAACCGGGCAAAGAATCTGTTGCTAAAAATTTTGAAGCCCACCCCTGGCTATAGGTAACAATTTTTTTATTCAAATTCTAGTTCCACTTCTGCCTCTTTGGCATTCTCAGTCTGTTGCCGGCCAGCAACTCCTGCTAATCCTTTCTCCATAGCACTGTCTTCATCTCCTCTTCCTCCACTGTACTCACACCCTTACCCTCCACTAGCAGGCGGGCTGTGGAATTATCGTCCAGGGCATCACAGGTATACAGGCCTTCATCTGCGGGCTCCACACCGTGAATAACCAGAGTGCGGTAACAATCCAAATTGCAGATCTCATACTTTGGGCCGGCAAAGATCTCTGTGTCGCCCCGAAACCAGCGCACACGTCCTCGAGCCTGAGACACTGTACATTCCAGTGTAGCTTTGTGACGCACCAGTACAGTTTTATCCCGCAGTGGCTTCACAATGCGAATCGGCAATGCTGTAGAAAAGAGCAGGCCCAAAGGCTCTGAGAAGTTGGTTTCTCACCTCCAGACCCCTCATTCACTTGTGCAAATTAATAAAAGGCAATCTGGTTCCTTATAATAACCTGCACATATGGAGGCATCCCCCAAATCGTGAGGCTTTTTGTAAAAAAGGAGGAAAGTGAATCATGCCATAAGCTCCAACCCTTTCACCATGATGCATCATAGCAACAAGACACTATTTTTCTCAATTACACAATATATTTAACAGAATAACAGAGTTGGAAGGGACCTTGGAGGCCTTCCAGTCCAACCCCCTTAATTCTTAATAATTCTCTATCCTTTAGTAAACCACTGAGAGTTATTATATTATGGTGGGATAGAAATGCAATAAATACGAGTAATTCTGAACACAGGAACAAAGGAAGCCAAATTTTGTTTCTGTCCTACTCCCACTCACTGGTTTTTGAAGTGTGCCTTGTGGCATGCCCTGGAAAGGTCTCAAAGCAGATTGGAGCAAGGATAGTTAGTAGTGCTCCCCACCCTGCAAAGAGACAGGCCTGTTCTCCCAGCACCAATATTAACTCCTCCTTTGCCAATCCAGTTCACTCAAGAGCTAACATCGGACCCAACAGACAAATAACTTCCTTACCTTCCACTTCCAACCTGGCTTCCGAAGCAGCTGTCTTGGCCACAAAACGGACCTGGCCTATGTCCTCAGGGCGAGCAGAGCTCAGAAGCAGGAAGTGACGGGTTCCTGAGGGTAATGGGGAGGAGAAAGAGTTTTCTGCATTGTTAACGAGAGACATGTGAGGGTTTATGAGAGCCCAAGAAAGAAAGAGGGTGCCAGGAAGCAAAGGTGGCTGGAAGCAAAGGCTCTATCTTGCTCACAGAAGTAAATGAAAGGTTTGTCTGGGTTTACAAACACTGATACATTAGTATTGGTAAATAACAGCTGTTTTAAAGGATGAAAACACAGCCTTTGCTGCTTTTTTCCCAGCTGTTAAACCACGGTTTTCGATTCCTGGGGGGGGGGGGATTGCCCTACTATTGCAATAAAATAAATGTAGGTGTTGTGAATGCATAGAATGTAATAAAGTTATTTGGAGCTTTGAGTTAAGTGCAGGGTTCTGGCCCTGCACTTCTGATTGGCTGTCTAATGGCAGGATCGGATTGGCCCGTTCAGGGGAGTCTGATTGGCCATTAACAGAGCCTTCGTATTGGTTCAGTGGAGCAAGTGCTCCTGAGTTCTTATTGGTTAAATAGTTATTGGGTTATCTATATAAAAGGGTCGTAGCTGCCCTGTTTTTTGAACTGTCACTATGAAATAAAAAGAGTTGAAGTTCACCGTTTAACCAGCTCGTCTCCATTCATTATCGCCCACGCCTCAAACTTGACACTGGCGACAAGGATGGGATGTGGAGACAGCAGAGCTGACTGAAGAAGAAGAAAAAGCCAAGCACGTGACTGATGACACACAACGCCGGAACCATGTCCAGTGGCGTCATACCACCCACTCCATTCGATCCAGTGCAAGAGGACTGGGAGTCCTACATGGATCGTTTCCAAATGTTTTTGGAAACTAACAATTTGAAGGATGCCTCAACCGGGAAGAAACAGGCGATATTCCTAACGCATTGCGGACCAACCGTATTTAAGATGGCTAAAGCACTAGCCAAACCAACTGAAGTGAAGGCCATGGACTAGGACGTCCTCGAACCCATACTAAGAGCCCATTACGCACCGACTGTGCCTACGCTCGTAAGACGGCATGAGTTCTACCAAAGGAACCAGCGAAAAGGAGAAAGCGTCGCCGACTTCGTCGCAGACCTCCGAAACCTGGGAGGCCTCTGCGGGTTTGCCGACCTAGAAGAGGCCTTAAGAGATAGAATAGTCCTGGGATTAGATGCACCAGACGTGCAGAGCAAGCTGATGGCAAAAGGCGACATCAGCCTTGCCGATGCCACCGCGGATGCTGCTGCGGCAGAGGCCACCAAGAAGTCCACTGCCCAACTGCGCCGAAACCGCACTCCAGCACATCCACCGACAAGCGACATTCCACCCAACTCAGAGGGGCAGCTCCTGATGGCCCACCACGAGGAGCTCTCTTCGTCGTCAGACAGCGACGAAGAAGAGGTCCATCGACTGCGGTCCGAGCGGGGCCACTACCCGAAATCCTTAAGTCCCTGCGCCGGTTGCAGGGCCAACCATCCCAGGTCCGAATGCAAATTCCGCAACGCACTCTGCCATGAGTGCGGTAAGAAGGGCCACATCGGACGGGTGTGCCGAAGCTCACAAGGAACCGGCCTGGCCTCGAAGGGGGCTAACTACCGCCAATCGACAGGAAACCCTCCTATAAGGCGTGAACCAGTAAACCACTCCTACAGAAACCGAGTTTTAAATCGCACCATGAGGCGAGAAGAGGCTCACCATACTATCACTATCGGTCACGCCTCTGTCTTAGACGCCAAGAAAATTCGAATTCCTGTGGTCATCGAGAACAGGCCCTGCCAAATGGAAGTCGACTTGGGATCATCTCTCTTGATGGTGTCCTGGAAGACCCTCAAGCAACTCATCCCCACTATCCAGCGCCAGGACCTTCGTTATCAAAGACTTATTCTCAAGGACTATCAAGGAAATAGAATCCCTGTCGTCGGATCCATTCGAGTCAGGGTATCATTCAAAAAGCGCACAGCGTACTTACCGCTAACCGTGATCGACAAAGATCGGTCTAGCCTGCTAGGCCTCCAATGGTTCACGCCACTTGGCATTGAAGTGGCTGGCATAAACTGGGTCAGCGGAAGTGACTAGGAGGAGGACCTCATCCAAGAATTCCGAGACGTCTTCGCCGAACAATTTGGCGAGTACAAGGGGACCCCAATATCATTCAGCCTTGACCCAAAGAAAACTCCCATCCGCCTTAAGCCCCGTTGAGTTCTGTTTGCTTTAAAGCCGAAAATCGACGAACAGCTCGATAAACTAATAGCTCAGGGGGTACTAGAACCTACCGATCATTCTCCTTGGGAGACCCCAATAGTAACGCCAATAAACCCGGACGGGTCCATTCGAATTTGTGGGGACTACCGGGCCACCCTGAACCACGCCCTACAGCAAAATGCTTATCCGGTGCCAGTAGTGCAGCACCTCCTGCATTCCCTTGGGGGCGGAAAAGTCTTCGCTAAATTAGACTTAGCTCAGGCATATCAGCAGCTACCTGTTGATGAGAAGACGGCACAGGCACAAACGATAGTGACCCACCGAGGTGCCTTTAAATGTACCCGGCTCCAATTCGGAGTCAGTGTGGCCCCGGGAATTTTTCAAAGCCTTATGGAGAGGTTACTACAAGGGATTAAGGGCGTGGTTCCATACTTTGACGATGTATTGATTGCTGCACCAACAAAGAAAGTATTGCAAGATCGTCTAAAGTTAGTATTGCAAAAATTTCAAAACGCCGGCCTTAAAGTAAAAAAGAACAAGTGCAAATTGTGTACCGATCACGTCATGTTCTTAGGGTACCTTATTGACAGGGTATTCACCCGACCGACAGCAAATTGAGGGCAATAAAAAACGCTCCCAGGCCTCAGAACAAGGCCGATCTCCAGGCATTCCTAGGCCTTATCAACTTTTACAATGTATTTCTACCGCATAAAGCAACTGTTGCTGAACCGTTACATCGCTTGCTTGACAAAAAGGCAAATTGGTTGTGGGGTCATAAAGAAGAACAGGCATTCCGTAATATAAAAGAACTACTGACTTCTGACGCTGTACTCATGCAGTACAATGAGACTTTGCCATTAAATATCACATGTGATGCCTCGCCTTTTGGAGTGGGCGCCATATTGAGCCATGTACTGCCTAATGGTCACGAGGCCCCTGTTGCATATTTTTCCAAGACCCTTTCAAAAACTGAGCGAAATTATAGCCAGATCGATAAAGAAGCCCTTGCAATCATATCTGCCATTAAAAGATTTCATGAGCATGTTTATGGCCGGGTTTTTACTATCGTGACTGACCACAAACCGTTATTGGGGATAATAGCTGGAGATAAGCCCACTCCTTACATATTATCCCCCAGGATGACTTGCTGGTCAGAATTCTTGGCTGCTTACAACTATCGGCTGCAATACNAAACATGACCCCACCTTAGCACGAGTCCTGAGCTGGGTAGAATGCGGGTGGCCATTGGACCAGCTATCAGATTCACACCATTCAAGACACGGCAAACAGAGTTCTCACAAAAGGGCTGTGTCATCTGGGGCGATAGAGTCGTTGTCCCAGAACGACTCCAGAAAGCAGTACTCAGAACCTTGCACGATGGCCATCCCGGTATCATGAGAATGAAGGCCCTTGCGTGAAGCTACGCTTGGTGGCCCAGCATCGACAAAAACATTGAGGAATGGGTTAAAACTTGCCATAGATGCCAGGAAGTGAGCAACGCCCCACCAAAAGCCATTCCAACTGAGTGGGAAACGCCACGAGGACCCTGGTCCTGTATTCACTTGGACTTTGCGGGGCCAACCAAAGGCCACACCTTCCTTCTAACCGTCGACGCCTATTCGAATTGGCTTGAGATTCACTGTATGACCAACACGACCACCGAAGCAGTCATCAAACGACTGGAAAGACTGTTTGTGACCCACGGGCTGCCAGATGTTCTGGTATCCGACAACGGGCCCCAATTTACCGCGCTGTCCTTCGAGCAATACCTCTCTGACCACGGCATCCGACATGCGTTCACCTCGCCTGCGCATCCTGCTACCAATGGAAGGGCTAAGCGCATGGTTCAATTCATTAAAAAGACCTTGCAGAAAATAAACTACGATAACATCGATGACAAAACCAACTGAATCCTCTTCCTACAACACATCACACTGCACAGCGTCACTAATAAAACTCCCACTGAACTGCTAATAGGACGCAGGCTCCGCTGCCACCTCGACCGGTTACACCCAGCTTATGAGCCGGAAAAACCACTCGGATCCAGCAACCGATGCCATACCTTCCAGGTAGGTGATTGCGTATACGCTAAAAACCTGTCCAGTGATCCGCTGTGGGTTGAAGCAACAATCATACGTGTAACTGGCCCAAGATCCTACATTGTAAAATGCTTTGACGACAAAATTTGGAAACGCCATACCGATCAGTTGCAATCACGGCTCCGTTCAGACAATTCCAAATTCCCTGATGACCAAGCTGAAGGGAGGGGAGATACAGAAGAAGACGAAACCCCGATAGAAGAAAACCCGTTCGGTAGAATCGATAGCGGAGTAGATACACAGGAACAAGATCTAGAGACGGTAGTAGGTCTACCTCAAGGAGTTACCGACAATAGCGGAGAGGATGGAAACGTGAACGCTGAACCTGA
>BHEV01007283.1:0-27642 GCA_004319985.1 Emydocephalus ijimae
CCGAAGTCCGAGCACGACTCGGTCCTGTAGGGCCTCGTCCATGTTGGAGAATCCGCACATGCCTCCCAGGTTCCGCAACTCAGCAAAAAAGTCACTGATGCTTTCGGCCGGTCTCTGGTCCTGCCGGTAGAAGTCATGCCGCCTGATGAGGGTGGGCATGGCGGGGGCATAGTGGTTGCGGAGCAAAGATTCAAGGACGTCCCAGTCCATCTCTTTGACGTCAGTGGGTTTCGTGAGGGCTTTCGCCATCTTGAACACTGTGGGACCTCAGTGTGTCAGGAAAATGGCTCGTTTTTTTAGCCCGGTGGCGTCCTTCATGTTGTTGCATTCGAGGAACATGAGGAATCTGTCCGTGTAGGATTCCCAGTCCTCGCTAGTGGGGTTGAAGGGTGCGGGTGGTGCGATGCCAGCCATCTTGTCGGTCTTGCTTCCGGCGGACACGTGCTCGATGGGGTTCAGCCTTGGGATCCCATCTTCGTCGCCAGTGTTGTGTCCATCAACAAGGAGACCAGGAGGCAGTGACTGGGTTTCAGCTCTTTATTTAAGCCCCCGGAACCGAACTGGTTCCAAGGGAAAACTTGCGGCTTTTTATTCTCAAGCCGCGGCGGCTGCGGCCAATGGCATCACTTTGAATCTCCCGCGATTCGTATCCACCAATCGTGGGAGATTCTCAGCGGGCCAATCAGCGCGGCTTGCTAAACCAATCAGATCACCCCGCACTTTGACCAATCAAAACGCAGGGTTTCAAGAATTCAAATGAAGATACAGAACAAGATCCTTTTTGGTCACCCCCCCCCCATACCTACAAAGCCCTGCAAAAGAGACTACAGACCCTCTGGACCCAGAGTGCGCTGACATAGACCTTATCTCTGTAAGAAGCCCTGCATCCATATGAGCCAGGAGATTGGGTGTGGATCAAGTTCTTCACCAGAACCTCCCCTCTACAACCCAGGTGGAAAGGACCCTACCAAGTTTTACTGACTACACACACCACCATAAAGGTTGCAGAACGAGACTCTTCGCTACATTGGACTCATGCAAAACCAGCAGTCATAGACCATAGCCAAATTCTACCACAATCAATCCCACCCATCAAACTCAAGAAAGATCGGGACACAGATCAATGGACGCTTGCAGCATTCTTCAACACTGTTGAACCACACCACTGGTGTGGACAAGTGCAAATGTTGCATTACACAAAACTGGACTCCCAGGTGCTGAGTTATAAACTATTTTTTTTAATTTTTTATCTCACCTTCTCCATTTCCCCCCCTTTTTAAAACCCTTTTCATCATATTTTTTTTCACAAAAAGGACTTTAACCATACCTTACTCATAATTTTTTGATACTTGACCTTTTACATTTTTTTTTACATTGCTATTTTAAAAAAAAGGAGGGGGGGAGAAAAGGAATCTAGCAATGGGAACATGAAATGCAATATATACTATGTATTATTATCTGTAACAATTGTAACATTTGTAACACAAGCAACTGCGTTCCTGAAACCAAAGTTTATCCCAGAGAAAGGAAACATACGGGAATGTTTAGCAAGAGAAATACTCAACACCACTAACTTTTGCTTAGCAGGAGGGAAATCATAATGTCACTGGATGCAGCTCACCTAGCGTCACAGAATGCACCAGTCCTAGCAACACAGAACTAAAATGCAACTATACAGAGATGATATCATTTTCATATAGTTACCTGAAGCTCCCACCAGGATCGTTTTTCCTTTGTGGCTTAGAAGCCTACTCATACCTTCCTGCAAATGCCTCAAATGGCCTCTGCACCTTGGGAAGGTTAACCATGCTTATGCCATCCTTACAAGAGACGACACAGGAGAGCCTTCCAAACCCTAGACTCAGATTGTGATTCCAAAGTTTCCCTTCCCACAAAAACAGAATACATCTCATTGGCAATATCCTTGGTAGGGGTACCTGGATTGGCAGTGCAAAATTCTAAAAATTTGAATAGACTAGCATGTACCCTGGCAAAAAAAAGCTTGAATTCGACCTCCCATGCCCTGGATGCCCTTAACAGAGAACTGGGGGAGGTCAGAGAAGCCACTCTGGAGAATAGGGCAACAATAGACTTCCTTCTCTTGAAGCATAACTATGGCTGAGAAACATTCGAAGGGATGTGTTGCTTCAATCTGAACGAAACCTCAGAACTCGTAGGGAGAGAAATCCACCACCTGAAAGAGCTATCTCAGAATATTGGTCAGGAGCAATCATTCCTGGACTTTTCATGGCTCCTCTCTGGATGCCAGATTTCCATTGGCTCAAAATCCTTATAACAACCACAGTCACCATTTGTGTCTTTGGAGCCCTCTTGTGTTGCCTCTGTCGATGCATACCGCCTTGCCTTAGCTGCCTAAAGGCCTGTATTCCCTCTCAGAAGAGAAAATTAAAGGGGAGACAGGCAGCCATGATAATGATCCAGATTGATCACAATACCAAGTATACCCAAGACATTCAATCAGAGACCACCCTCTAAAAAAAAAATATGAAGGATTGTAGAAAGGGAACTTCATGAGGACAGTGGTGACACCTAAGCAGGAAAAGCCCAAAGGGAACATCAGGCCAGCCATAAAACAAGCTTGCATAGGAAAAGAGATTTAATAAAAGGTATTGAAAGAAGCCCCCTAGACAAAAGCCAAGTAATTAAGAAAACTAAGGAAACAAGAAAAGAAAACCCTTACAAACACAAGACATGCCAAATCAGCTAAACAAACAGACAAAAGACACAAAATATATTGCAAAGCAGACAGGAGATTGCCACAAAACAAATATAAGAAAACATTAGGATGAAACTGATAATCCAATCAAACCACCCTGCAAAGTTTGCCTTCTGCACCCCACGGAGTTTACCCTTCGGCGGAAATGAAGACAACCCCTGACAGGATTTAAAACATTAAGAAATACAAACACAAGCACACACACACAAAATGAGAAAAAGGTATATCAATCAGGGGGCTTATCATACAAAGCCAGCTAGCCCCAGGAATGCAGACTTCTTGCTATCTCTCGCCTTCCTGAAAAATAAAAAGAACCAGCTTCCAAGCAGTTGCCTGTGTCCTTGCATGGAATTCTCCCAGCAAGAAAACTGAACCCTCAGAAGAAAGGCATTTTCCAGCCTTTCAACACTATGTAATGTATTTTTTGGTTTTTGTTTGTGTTTGTGCAATAAAATAAATTTTTTTTAAAAAAAATTTGTGAACAATACATAAGTTTGGGGAAGTTAGGCCAATATAACATGTTATCAACATACTAGATATATCTTGGATTTACCTTGATTGTACACAGGAAGTTAGGAATTAAATTTGACTCCAATAATATTAGAATAAAGATTTCAGAAAGTCTGTTACTCATTAGCAAGAAGATTTGAGATTACATTAAGATTTCCACTGATATCTGATACTATAAGCAGTCATTATTGCCAATTTTGCTGAAAGTCACTTATCCTGCCTGTTCTGTATTGTACATTTGCATTCTTGTAAACACCGTGCCCTGATTGGCCAGGGCACGTGGCAATCGGATTGGCCAAGCGAGCCGCACTGATTGGCCTGCTGCGAATCCCCCGCGATAGGTGGAAACCGATTGTGGGAGATTCGAGGCGGTGTTATTGGCCGCGGCCGGCGTGGCCACCTCCATATAAGCTGCCACTAATCCTTCAGGAACCGAGTCAATCTCGGGACTAATAAAGAGCTGAAAACTAGTCACTGACTCCCGAGCCTTCTTTCGAGCACCTACACAACACTGGCGACGAAGGTGGGATCGCGGAACTGATACCCACTGGCACCGAGATGAACGCAACCAACAAGATCGGCCAGCATCGCGCCACCTGCACCCTTCAACCAAGCTACTGAGGACTGGGAATCGTACATTGATTGGTTCCTGATGTTCCTGGAGAGTAGCAACCTCAAGGATGCAAATGGGCAGAAAAAAGGGCCGTATTCCTGACACACTGCAGGCCCGCAGTGTTTAAGATGGCAAAGGCCCTCGCGAAACTGGAAGATGTAAAGGCGATGGACTGGGCCGACCTTGAGCCTCTGTTGCAAAGCCACTATGCTCTCGCCGTGCCCACCCTCATCAGACAGCATGACTTCTACCGGTGCAACCAGAGAGAGGGTGAGAGCATCAACGATTTCGTGGCTGACTGTGAAATCTGGGAGGCATGTGCGGCTTCATGGACATGGATGAGGCATTATGAGATCGCGTCGTCCTCGGGCTCAGGGACCCTGTCCTACAAAGCCGGCTGATGGCGAGAGGCAACATTTCCCTCACCGAAGCTACCGCAGCCGAGGCAACCTGGAAGTCAGTGACCCGAATGCGGAGACCAAACGCTGGGGACCGAACCACAACCTCCGAGACGACCCCAGCAGCCGAGACACAGCCAGAAGCAAGCCGATGAGCAACCACCACCACCCGCCATGGCGACCTCGACTCCCCCTCCGACACCACGGACGAGGAGGAGGACATCCACCAACTCCAGACAGAACAGGACCAGCGTGAGCGGCGGAGTCGTAAGTCGGGGCTGCAATGTGCTGGGTGCGGGGGTGACCATCCTCGATCTGAGTGCCGATTTTTCGACGTGATCTGCCAACAATGTGACAAGAGAGGCCACATCACCCGAATCTGCCGACTCAAAAGAACCTACAGACCCCAACGATGAGACAGCAGCGGCTGGAGACAAGACAGCACCCCCCACCCAGAACGAGGGAGCTCCAAACCAAGAGCCATTGGAACTGGGACGGACAGGGCCGATGAAACGGTGAGAACCGACAAAGAGAGGAGATCCACCAGATGGTCATCATTGGCCATTCATCTAGCTGGGACGCCCACAAGGTACATGTGGAAGTGGGCATGGAGGGCAAGCCATGCAAGATGGAGGTGGACTCCGGGTCCTACCTCTCCATGGTTGCATGGCGGGAAATCAACGGCCTGGTGCCCGCCATCCACAAAAGGGGGCTGGAAAGCCAGAAGCTAATCCTAAAGGACTAACAAGGGAACCACATTCCCGTAGTCGAAACAGGACACTTTGAAATCACATTCAAGGGGAGCACAGCAAAGCTTCCCCTGACAATCGTAGACAGAGACCGACCCAGTCTTTTGGGACTACAGTGGTTCGCGTCGCTCGGAATCAAAGTAACAGGCATCGACCACGTTGCAGAGGTAGACTGGGAGGAGCAAGTCACAAGGGACTTCCAGGAAGTGTTTGACGGCACCCTAGGCAAGTACCAAGGGCCCCCTATTTCCTTCAGTTTAGACCCCAGCGTTCCCCCGATATGCCTAAAACCGTGGCGAGTACCTTTTGCACTCAGACCCAAGATCGATGAGTAGATAGACAAGCTCATCAAACAGGGAGTCCTAGAGCCAACCAATCATGCCCGGTGGGAGACCCCCATAGTCACCCCAGTCAAGCCCGATGGATCAGTGAGAATCTGTGGGGACTATAAGGCCACCCTAAACTGCGCCTTATAACAAAATGCTTACCCCATCCCAGTAGTACAGCACCTTCTGCACTCACTGGGGAGAGGCAAGGTTTTCGCGAAGCTCGATCTGGCGCAAGCCTACCAACAATTACCAGTCGATGCGGAAACCGCCGAGGCGCAGACCATAGTAACCCACCGGGGGGCTTTTCGCTGCAAGAGACTCCAGTTTGGAGTTAGCGTGGCACCAGGAATTTTCCAGAGCCTCATGGAGAGACTCCTACGAGGGATCAAGGGGGTGGTGCCCTACTTTGACGACATGCTGGTGTCAGCGGCCAATCGAAAACAACTGGAAGATCGCCTGAGGGAGGTACTACAAAAATTCAAAGACGCGGGCCTAAAAGTCAAAAAAGAAAAATGCCAGCTGCTTACTGAGAGGGTCGATTCCTAGGGTACCTCCTAGATCAGCACGGAATCCACCAAACAGAAAAAAAGATCAGAGCCATCAAGGAGGCCCCTAGGCCGAGGAATAAAACAGAACTGCAGGCATTTCTGGGGTTGATTAACTTCTATAATGTTTTCATACCCCAAAAGGCGACCGCGGTGGAACCTGGACCTGGGGGAGATGAGAGGAAGCTGCATTGAACCGAACCAAGGACCTGCTCACATCGGATGCTGTCCTCATCCAATACGAGACCCTCCCGCTAACAGTAACGTGCGACGCATCACCATTCGGCATCGGGGCGATCCTCAGCCACACTCCCAAATGGAAATGAAGCACCCATCGCCTTTTACTCAAGAACCCTATCAAAGCTGGAAAGAAACTATAGCCAACTAGACAAGGAAGCCCTGGCTATCATCGCCACCGTAAAAAGGTTCCACGAGTACCTCTACGGCAGGACATTCACCATCATCACCAATCACAAACTGCTGTTGGGCATCCTGGCAGGAAACAAGGCCACCCCGAATATTCTATCCCCAAGAATGACAAGGTGGTCTGAATTCCTCGCCGCCTACAGTTACCGGCTGACCCATCGACCCAGTAAGACAATCACCCATGCAGACGCCTTGAGCCGCACCCCACTGCCCAACCTGGATGCCGACCCGGCACCCACAGCATCCACCCTGAGCATAGAAACCTTACCCAACCTCCCCCTAACCGCGTCAGACATTGCCCACGAAACCAATAAAGACAAACGTCTGGCGAGGGTGTTACAATGGGTGGAGAAAGGGTGGCCAGAAAAAGACAACAACGAGACATTCAGGACGTTTCAGAACAGACAAACGGAACTTTTCATACAAAAGGTTTGTATACTATGGGGGGACAGGGTTGTTATTCCGGAGAAATTACAAAAAAGGGTCCTGGACTTGTTACACAAGGGGCACCCGGGCATCGTTAGGTCAAAAGCCCTGGCCAGAAGCTATGCCTGGTGGCCAGGGATGGACAACAAATCAAAGCCTGGGTGGCAAGCTTCAAGCAATGCCAAGAATCCAGGCCAAGCCCACCCGCCGCCCCAATCCTGTAATGGGAAACCCCCAGAGGACCATGGTCCAGGATACACATAGATTTCGCCAGGCCCACAAAAGGACACACTTTCCTCATAACGGTAGATGCTTACTCCAATTGGTTGGGGGTAAGCGACATGAGAACTACCACCACCGAGGCCGTCATCAAAGAACTCAACAAGCTATTCTCAACCCACGGTCTCCCAGATGTAATTGTGTCAGATAATGGTCCACAGTTCACCGCACTGGAATTTGAAAATATTAATGGCAGCACCTGTCACTAAGGTTTTGTGAGCTTTACATTCTGCTTTGGCTATTTATGTAATTTTAACCATAATTTGAAGTATTAGTTTTGTCTTAAAATATATCCTTAAATGGCATATGATCTGGCAATTTCAGAGAAATCTGAATTTCAGAAATTCAGATTTCAGAGAAATCATTTTTTTGTTCTAGAGAAATTGCTAATTTGTTACCCAGTTACAGAATCCTTTCTCAATCTTTCCAAGAAAATTGCCTGGCACCGAAGTACTTTTTATCTCCCTTCCTAGTGCAGAATTTTGATTGTTCAGACTCATCAACTCTATGTTTTTATTCAACTACAAACAACCACTGATTTAAATATTCCTGATGTTCCATTTATTAAAATTAATATATTTGTTATTCGAAGTTTTTCCCCTAAGAATAGAATACTGTTTTATTAAATGAGCAATTGTAAACTGGGCAAATAGGAAACTATTGTGTTATGATTATTTCCTGCTCTATGAATTTGATACATTGATCCAGTTTAAATATTATTACATGAACTTGGGCACCAATTATTGCATTCAGTCTAATTTTGTCTTCATTCTAAGCATTATTGCTCTGAAGTGCTATTTAGAATATCATTTCTCATTTTAACAACTCTGGGATGCAATGTGGACCCAACAACAGTCCTTCCAAGAAGTTGCCTGGATTGAGAAACATCGGGATGAGTTATGCAAGCTCTCTCTTTATCTCTAATTGCCCTAAGTACCTTTGTACCTGCAGTGTGATTCGGTGTGATTTTTTTTTCAAAGTTGCGTTTTGCACTGAGCAATACTTTTAGCATGATAATAGCCTTCTGTGCCGTGTTTCAGTTTCTTTTATAGCTTCGGGAAACAAATATACAGATTTTGACGGGTGTATCTTCAAAGTTTACCATGACAGCAGGAGGTGAACAGAACGTTTGACAGATTCAAAGCGACAATGGCTAGAAACTACAAACCCCAATACGCCTCGGGCTTCCTCGCTAGGAATACGCATCTACCGCAGCTCACGTGACGGGAGGAAATGCGATTTTACTCCGTCACCGGTTAACTTGTCAGCCAATCAAACGATTCCACTTCGCACAGGGTTGTTTTTTTAAAATATAATTTGTGAAAAATGATAAAGTCACCGCCTTGCTATAGCCGCGCCCTATGGTTGTGGATTGTAATTGGCTATCGTTTTGTCCTTTTGAAGTACCTGTCGCTCTCTGACAGGTTAATAGGATGATCTTGACGAAAACGGGAGAAGGCTCATCGCCGGCTCCTCCCAATTGAGCGTCAGCGATCGCTTGGGCCTTAAGCCTCAATTAACCGTCTTAGCTTCTTCCCCGCCTTGTTTTCTCAGGCGCCGCCCAATGAGTGTCTCCAGTCCCGCGCTTTATTTCTCCTCCCATTTCGTTTTCTTTGACCTACTCCAACAAAATCTTGAGCCAATTCATTTTTACGCGGAAGCAACTTTTGTCTGGCTCTCCTTTTATTCTCATATCCACGCCTTATTCCCCCCCTCTCTCGCGCTGCTTCAGTCTCGTGCCCGTTCTCTGGCGCCACATTGGGATGTTGGCGGCTACTGCCGCAACCGGCAATAGTTCCTGGGTCTCTCAACAAGAGGTGGCGGCAGGGAAGTGCTTCCCCCGCCAGTAAAAAGAGCGCGGAAGAAGACAGTGATTTCATCCGCTTCCCCCGTCTTTTTTTGCGAAGTGTGCTGAGGAAACGAGGCGGATTCTGCTCCTCCTTTGCTGCGCGTTAGGCGGAGAAAAAACGAGGAGCCCGGGGACCAACATGGCGGAACACTCAGCCCCTGATCAGAAGCACAAGTCCGCTGCCGCTATCTCGTCATCTTCAAATTCCCAAGCTCTGGCAAACAGTCGAGGTGGTTCATTGGCGGCTACCGGTCCTGGTGCCCCCGCGGGAGGCGGCGGCCTGTCGGGGGGCCTTTCGCAACCGGCAGGCTGGCAGTCGCTGCTTTCCTTCACGATCCTTTTCCTGGCTTGGCTGGCTGGTTTCAGTTCCAGGCTCTTCGCCGTCATCCGTTTCGAGAGCATCATACACGAGTTCGACCCCTGGTAAGAATTAGAGACGTCTGAAACAGACTCCGGTGCTGCTCCATGCGGCGGTGGACGACCAAGCGACCGCAGTTAAACTGGGGAATAGGGAAGCGGGTTAAGGAGCTGCGTCTGCTCCTTGAGAAGATGGGGGAAACCGAGATAAAATAAGACTTTAAAATGCAAATGAGGAAAAATTATTGTTAGTGCAAATGGAAGGAGGGCAGGGAGGGAGAGGTAGCATGTGGGAAAGATCGTACGGAGTTTTTGAGGGTGCCAGGTTGGATGGCGGAAAAGCCAACAAATGCTATGGTTGAGATAGGTATTTTAACCGTAAAAGATTGTCTTGTGACTCTGCCAAAACACGCGAAACAATCATGTCTAAGCTTACGATTTGAAAGCGTTCTGGTGTTGGACCAAGAGACACCAATTATTTTCATTTGTTCATGGGTAAAACTTGTGCAGCTTTGCTGTAATCCTCTCTGCGGCATAGACGAGCGTGCATTTGCGTTTCTGTATGGAAGAGAGACCGGAATAGAGCAAGAGAGCAGTAGTTAAAAAGCATTGGACGCTGAAGGAGCTTTTGCAATAAACTATCCGGAGATGAGGAGAGGAAACAGTGGGGGCATACTGTGTACAAATAGATCCTGTCATATATTTAGCAGTTATCTTTAGTAGAGATTTAGTAGTTAAGAACTCTATTATGAAATTTCTAAAGCAATTGGATAATGAAACTGTTGGGCTTTTAACTTTACGCTTCACCAACCAGCATGTTGTAATAGTAATTATATTGCAGTGAATTAAAATGAGTAGGACTTTCATTTTAAATAGATGCATATTTTTTATTGGCACTTATTTTTGTGATCACGTAGTCCTTTATATGTAACTGAATTTAAAGTTACAATTTCCATTTTATGAAGTATGATTTTGCATGCCTGTATGACAGTTATAGAAAATATTACTTTGATGCACAAATAAGGAAATATTTTGCTTTATCTGCAAGTGAAGAATAGGTGAAAATGATGTAACTTGCTCAGATAGCTAAATTAACTTCTATAATAAGAGAAAGGGCAATATTTACCTTTACAGCTAACTGGAAACGTGAAACGTAAAAAATGAATTTATGATTAAATGTTTTGATGAATAGACAGAATAGATTATAGAAAGGTATGTTGTAACCATAGTGTAAGAGGTAAATTTACAGTTGGCTTTATAACTGCCATAAAGAAAATTGGAAACTATTTCTCTATATTTTTTTCTTTTCTATTTATCTTTTATCTTTCTGCAGTTAGCTTTCTTCTATTTATTTTCTATTTCTTACTTTATATTTGTTCTTATTTTAAAAAAATCTTTAATAAAATTTGATTTATTATACATCAGATCTTGGCCAGAGTAGAATACACCAATTTGATGTAACTTCTTCCAGTAATTGTTATATATGGGGGTAATATTCTGCATTATTTGCCCTAGACATTTTCTTGACACAGAGCAGAATCCAATTATTGTGATGAGCTGCAAGTTTGTAGGATTATTTTTGATAAGTTCCTGTGTTTCTGATTCTGTACTTTAATTATCAAACTGGAGATAGTTGCACCATTTCCATATCTTGCCTCTATAATAGATTGCATCATCTCTTTTATATTGCATTTTTCACCTGCCATATGGATTGTACATTAGAGCAGGCTGAATTTGAAGTATTAAACAGATTGCAGCATTTTTGTACATACATATAAAGATGTACTGTTAACTTACATTTAAAAAAAACTGTAATAATAGAGAAGTTAAAATTCATTCTATTCTGCTGGTTTTTTGGTCCAAAATCCTTAAACTTTGTATTAAGATGGAAATCAATGCTTTGTTCTTGGGATTATTCCAGTTAGATCGGTGTGAAAAATGGCCTGTAGAAAAATATTTCTGAAAATAGGTGTAGTGTTAGAACAATTGGCTGAGGTGAAAAATCATTTATTACCATTCTATTCAAACAGATCATGCTGCAGCAAACAAACTTCCATTTTACTATTATACTGTTACATAATAAAGTAGACAATAATTTCCTTTGTTTAATTTGGCATTTGAATTGAAGGGCAGTTAACGTTACATCTTATAAAGCTGTTAATCAGAGTTTTCACTGTTAAACAGTTGTGTAATTGCTTTATTAATTTTCAGAAAATACTTTATAAATCTGTAATACTCAAGTAACCATGTCAAAGTAAACATGTCAAATAGTTCCCTGAGTACTGAGGATCACAGACAGGAAAGATAGTACTGGATGAATTAAAAATACATGTCATTCCACTAATTTATTTCCAAATAATTCAATACCCTTTTTTTCCCCTCCCAGCTTCTGCTTCTGTTGGAAGCATTAACGTTTGGGGGCTATTTCTCAACATAAAATAAAATAAAATTTCTCAACATGAAATAATTAGAGATATGAACATTTTAATTCTGGATTGTATGAGGGAAAACTTAGCATTTTTAAAGTGATATTTGACAAAACATTGATACATTACATTATTATGTCATCAAATATATTTTACAGTATTTTAATGGTCAAGAACAATTGGAAACACAAGATTATACAGAGCGTAACTACAGAGATAAACAAATTACACTTCAAAGCAGGAGCAGTTACAAAGAAGCTGCCTGCTTTTTGCTTGAAAATTCTTCACATACAAGACAAATAATTAGATGTTCATCATAGAAAATAAAAAGATCCTTCAGAAATCATATATAATTTACAACGCAGCTTAGAGAATCAGCATATTGCCCCCAACAAACTGGGTCCTCATTTTACCGCCTCAGAAGGAGGGAAGGCTGAGTCAACCTTGAACCTATGAGACTCAAACTGCTGGCAGTCAGCAGAATAAGCCTGCGATACTGCATTCTAACCACTGCTCTTATAATATCCTTTTTTACAACCCCGTAATCCCTTAATTTGGAGTAGAGTCGGGACAACTGGATGGAGCTGTGCATTTATTGACTGGATACCCTTCCTGATGCCACATGGAGTTTGCAGCAGATCTTTTTTTTTTTGCACCTTAGAAGAGAAACATCTGCTTCTATGTAGGATTGAACACTGTTAAGCCTGTGTTCCCCAACCAGGGTTAAGGAGACAAGCTGAACAGAATGTGCAGCGTTAGTCAGATAGGCACACAGATAAACGAGTGAGATAAGTTTGTATGTTTGTTAACATACAGTAAAAATAACAGATACGCTTGTGCTATCAAAAATATAGTTTATTCCATTTAGAGTTTATAGCATAGTCAAAATAACAGTCCATTAGTCATGTATCATTTAGTCAGTCCATTCAAGGATATTCAGTTAGCAAAAGTCCGTGTAGAAATATCCAAGGTCAGTTCACTTACAATAAATCAACAGTCCTTCTCTCTCCCGTTCGAGTAAGGAGTCTTCAAAACATCCAGTAATTAGGGATCATCAAAGCCAGAGAGAGAGCAAGCTGACGTTCCTTGCTTCTTTTAAAGTGCTTTCATAACCACTCCCTTAATTACATTCCTCCAGTACAGTTACAGACACTTTAACAAACAAACTATGATTACATATTTATTATTTTACCTAAACCAGTTAGGGTAAACAATGTTATCCCTAACAAACACAACATCCCGAATGGGAGGTGAGAGTCTTCATCATTAGGTCACCAAGCTGCATAATATAATACAATGCAATGCCAAATCCAGTCTGACTATGCAACAAACCATAATAATATAATAGGCATGCTAATCATTTGGTATGACATGCCCATAAGATACTTGGTCAGATATAATGTGAAAATATTTAAACTAGGATGGCCACTTCTAGCTTCACTGGGCATCTTTGAACAAGCCACACTCTTATTTTCAGCAATGGTTTGATAAATAATGGTTTATTGAAAGTACATGATGGATTGGCATAGTACGTTAAACATAAATCATAGCTCACATAGAATGATAGCTAGATTAAGAGTTCACACACTACTTGATTTGTAACATCTGAGAAAAATGCAATGTAAAAATTTGAATTTGATTCCAAAATATTTCTGTACCTCAATTTTGTGTAAAAGTTCTCAGTACTGCAATCTTAAATGTAGAGAGATTTTAAGATTTTAAAAAAATATTTCTTTAACTACTTTTCCCTATAATCATTTTAGATTTAATGAAAGACTGAATCCATGCAGCTTATCAAATGAAGGCATTCTATGAGTCATTTAAGAGTTTGGGGTGCCAGATACTGCCAAGCTCCTGAGTCATATGATTGGCTACTTTCTTGGTTAACCAGTGTAAACTTTGATATTATATTGCTGACATTAATTGGAATCATCTCATAATACAGTCAGCAGACCAGTTCTGCTAAGGAAAACATGATTTTAATAGGTGTTAAGGATGTTGACATCAAGAAATAAATTTATCAATAGTTAGCCATAACAATTAAGGCAGTGGTGTCAAACTCAATTTCATTGAGGGCCACATCAGGGTTGTGCTTGACCTCAGGGGCTGGGGTAGGTGTGGCTAGTTTGACATCACCTGTGTTGGGAGCTCCTGTGGTGGCCCGAGAACTCTGGTAGTGAAAATGGGCTCCTGAGCTCCACCTTTTGGCCACAATACCCTCCTGCAGCCCTCTGCCAGTGAAAATGGAGTTAAGGACACCCCCCGCTTCATTTTCACTGGCAGAGAGCTGCAGGAAGGTGTCGGGGCTGAAAACGGAATCTGGGGTGGCCCCGTGTATGGCCCTCCGAAGCTCTGTTTTTGCTAGCAGAGGCACTGTGGGCTGGTTCTCTTCTGTTTCCAGATCACCCCCATGGGCCAGATCTAAGAACCCTATGGACTGCATCCGGCCCATAGACCTTGAGTCTGACACCCCTGAGTTAAGGTATCTGTCAATGGATTCTTTTCAGTATACAATTGAATCTTAAGTAGAGATAGAACATTAGCAGTGGGAAGATAGTCAAATTTCCTAATACAGGAAACCTGAGATATTAGAAGAGCATCTCTTTTTCATCCCATTGTCCATATCTAAGAAAGCAATAGGTTGTTCAGTATTGCTTCAACAGCTAAAGAGTAGCATATTCATAAATATTTTGGTCTTAAATCTTTTTAAATGTTTTATTATATCAACTTTAGGAAAAAACAATCACAATGGAAGAAGAATGGAATATTAATAAAGTAATTAGCATTTAGATTACCAATTCACAATTCTTTTCAGGTTAAGGATTGACTATGTCACTTGCTAAAGGCCACTTTCCAAAACATACCCAAATTTACTTTGATTTCAGTTATTTTTTATAACATTGATTTAATATATTTAATTTCATCTATATTTAACATTTTTTTGCCAAGTGTTAAATTAAAATGGCAGCTTGTTGAAAACTTCTGGATCTTTTCAGAACTACAAGATTTTTGAAATCAGCATTTGGCCTAACAGTGTATCTCCAAACAGTAATTGTGTATCTCCAATTACCTCCAAAGAGGGAACCTATTCAGGATTAATTCTATCTGTTTGAATTTTGATATTAAATAATATTGTTTGTATTTAGAATAAAAATAGTGTCATGCTTAAGTATCCAACTGAGATACAGATTTTAAAATTTTTCTTATCAAACTCAGTTTCTCCTAATAACTAACCAGGTTATGCATAGCTGCAATTTGGAAAAAACAATCGTAATTTATTAAAAAAAAATTCAAAGTGTTCTGCTGAATTGTAGTTTCATTCTAGACTACTCCTCCCCAGATAAAACAAAAAAGGAAAAGTTATAGGACCTAGATCACAATAAATAATTCCACGTTTAACTATTTTGATGGATAATGGGTGAGTTTGTCTTAATAATTTATACTGTAGAGATCAGTTTATACATATATAAACTACTTAAATAACACAATGCTCTTTCGTACAAAGAGTATTAGGTAGCTTCTAATTATTTTCAAAGTGAAAATGTTGAAAAGTTAACTATAATTAAGAGTTTTCTTTATAGTAGAAAATGTAATAAACTGGCAACTATAAACTTTTCTTTTTCATTTTCTTCCCCCAAAGCTAGATCTCTATACTTCTGATTTTGAATTTTGTCCTTAGTTTCTCTTTACATTCTCCAGCATGCTTATGGGGGAGCACACATATGGTTGAATCTGCCTTTCTTCCCAAAGACTGAGTCATCAATCTTTGCCATGCCTCTTCCTGTTGGGCCAAGAAATCCTCTAGCTCCAGTCACGACTCAGTCTTGGCCCTGTAGAGATGTGGCAAAGGTTGGCTCCAACAATTTCAGCAGAAAGCAGCATTTTAAAGTGTGGATTCTCCTAAAGGTTTGCAAAGCTTTAAAAATAGTGTAAACAGGCAGCAATTAGAACTGCCTGCCTGCCCTGTTTTTTTGCAGCTCCCCTGAACTACCAATTAAAAGCCTAACAGCCCAGGCAAACAGGGAAGAGCCCCAAAATGATTCCCCACCCCGGGAAGAGGTGTTTAAACTGCTATCGCCCCAGTGCGCCATTTGAGCACTGAGGCTCAACCGGGTAACTCGGGGGTGGCTATTTGCACTATTAGTCTCACAGCTGATTTTCGGGGCTGGTGGTGGCCATTTTGACCATATGGAGAGTTATGCAGGCTATCCAGGAGACTTGGTAAATCCTCCACTGTCACTGCCCAGGGTAGGAACCCAGGGCTGAAGAACTCCCCAAAAGGAGGAGGATTGAGTTTTGCTCTCCTCCTTGCACGATCTCAGCAATAAGCACATGACCGACCAAGCAGCAGCCAGCATGGAGCCCAAACATGCTAAATGGTCCAAGTAGAGCCACAGAACAGCCAAATCTGCAAGTAAAGAGGCTGCAAACAAGATAAAGGCAAAAGCTCTTTATTCCAGAAAGCCTACAAGAGCAGAAGAACAAAGGCAAAAGGCATTGGAAAAACAATTCTCTAGAACTCAGAAGCAAGCAGAACAAGAGAGGTGTTCCCCCTCCCCTCCGCCAGAGCCTGGTTGTTCTCCCCCTCAGCAGTTATTAGCACAGGAATTACCTGCAGTTATGGGGGCTTGGTCACCAGAGGGCGATAGAGAGCAGGATTACATCCCATCAGCAGAGGAAATCCAAACTCAAAAGATTTCATTTGATTGCATGATCCCTAGTCCTGCAGATTTACAGGTCAGAGACAGAACTAGGGTTCTTGAGGCCACATTTACTCCCATGATAGTGGGGCTTGGTTCAGCAGATAGATTGGCCCCAGAATTATCAGATGAGATCAAGGATCTGATTTCTCAGATTATTTCTCGGGGTGGCCTCCACCCTGAGGGAGAGGAGCCATCCATCTTCTCTAAGGTCTGATCCTCAAGCACTACAATCTGCAATATCAGACCCCAGTGGAATTCCTTAAGCACCAGTGGACTGCTTCTCCAATCCACTCTGGTGGGTCTGATGAAGTAGGGCATCAGTGATAGAGGAGGAAGGTCGGGGAGAGCAAGGGTTCTCAGAAGATGAGGATTTATTTCCTGATCCATCCCCGTTAATGGGCCTATTCAGTCCAGGACTGTTTAAATCCCTACTCCATAAGACTAGGACCACTGCCCAAATAGATCCCAGCCTAATATCCTGGCTGCTTCACCTGAAAATCAGAGACCCGACAGCAGGTTTTTTTCCGAACCCACTATTCTGCAACAATCCCTTGCCCCAAGTTGGATGTGGTTCAGAGACAATGGATGCAGCCAGGATCCTTCCCCACTGTGGGGGTAACAATAAAGTTTTTTTCAATATGGCTCCTCACCTTACCGAGTCACTCCAACTGGACAACCCTTTGGCATCCTTGGTCTCACCCTCTGTGATTTCTGGCAACATAGCAAAAGCCCTTAAGACAAAGGATAAGAAGGCAGAGCAAAATTTCCACAGGCCAACGCCTGGGTGGTCAAAGTAGCAGCAACCACCTCATTTTTCACTTGGACATCCCTTCTCTGGCTTGACCAGTTATAGACCAGGATTCCCTCAGAGGAAATCAGAATGCATCAGGACATCAATAAACTGGTAACAGCCAATTCTTCCCTGCATGCAGCCTGATTTTTTTTTCAGGGGACTGGCATCCAGTATTACTTCTCGTCGTCTGCTCTGTCTACAACATTGGCAAGTGGATGCTAGAAACAAATGGAAGGTGGACTCAGCCCCCTAAACAGGGTCATCCTTATTTGGAGAATTTCTCTCTATATCCGTAAGCAGCCATTTCGTTCCTCGGAATCAGGTCAGGAATTCTCACTATCAGATTGATCTCCAGATAGATCGAGATTTCAAGATAGAAATAACCACAGTTCCAATTCAAATGGCCCTTTCATGGCACTCGAGGCCATCCTTTTTGTCGATCCAAATGACTGTCAGACCCCTCCCCCCATCAGCAGCTGACTGGCCGTATTTGCAGACCGATGGGAGACAATCCCATCGATTTCTTGGGTCCTAAAAAACATGCGATTCCATTTCACCCTGGATTTTCTATCCACTTCTCCGAGGACTTTCATCCATTGCCGAGCCTCCAAAACACTTGTAAAAAAAGAGCTCATGAACAAGGCAGTTCAGCACTTGTTGGACATCCAGGCCATTGAGCCAGTGTCAGAGGAGCAAGAGGGACCATGGGTTTTACTCCATTCTCTTCATAGTTCCGAAGGCCACGGGGAGGGGTGTGTGGAGAGCAATCCTAGATCTCAAAAAGCTGAACGCTCATATAGAGTACAAGAGATTCAAAATGCAATCTCTGCAGTCAATCTTGGAAGGCCTAAGGTGGGGGGCGATCTGATGTCCATCCATTTGACGGAGGCATACCTCCACATTTCTATCTATCCCTCCCATTGGAAGTTTCTCAGGTTCTGTTACACAGGGAATGATTATCAATACAAAACCCTGCTATTTGGCCTATCATCGGCCCCCAGGACCTTCACAAAAGTGGTGGCAGCACTGGCCGCGCACCTCAGAACAATCCCGGTACAGGTCCAGTACTATCTGGCCGATGTCCTTATCTAGTCCAGTTCCAGCCGGGCTTGGTCAGACCTGGCCTCCATAATCCGGGTTTTACAAGAACACGATTTTTCCATCAACTTCCAGAAACGCCAGCTAGACCCATCCACCCGCCTACTGCATTTAGGCATGGTGATAAATACCAATCTGTGTGAGGTTTACTTGTCCCAGGAACGCCAGGACAGCATCAAATCCTTGGTCACCCAGATTACAGCGGAGCGAGTGGGTTCTTTAGCAGTGCTTTCCCATCTCCTGGGAAAATTGATACCGTGCATCACTGAGCCCGATTACATGCCAGATCCCTCCAATGGTTCCTCCTACTGATCCAGAGGGCAGGCACCAGCACCTCCAACCTCAAGGTTTGACTGAAGTTGGACGTCCTCAGGTTCCTCAGGTGGTGGGTTTCCCCAGTGATCACCAAGGAGTCCCTTTTCAAGGAACCCAATCACATAACAGTCCCTTCAGATGTGAGTCTGTTAGAATGGGGAGCCCATATACAGTCTCAACTCAAACAGGGACAATGGTCCCCAGCGGACCTTCAATACAACAAACTGGTTACAACTCAGTGCCATCCCTGTAGCTTTCAAACACTTCCAAAGCACAGTGGCCGGCCAATACGTATTCATCCTAACGGACAATGTGGCGGCCAAAGCACATGTCAATCACCAGGGAGGGGCTCACTCCAGATCCCTCATGACCAAAGCAGCAACTGGGAATCTGGGCAGAAGGTCACCTATTGTCCATCAAGGCAGAGCACATATCGGGGACATCACATGTACAGGCAGATTAACTGAACAGAACCAGGGTGGACAACTCCGAGTGGTGTCTCTACCCAGATCTCTTTCGGGAGATGTCTCAGAAATTCAGGAGGCTGGTACTTGACCTCTTTGCCACTCCAACAAACAAACAACTTCCCTGATTCTTCTCCATATTCCAGGTGCGGAAGAGGTCAATGCCCTTTGCAGCTGCTGACCCAAGGGTCTCCTTTACACCTTCCCTCCTCTTTCCCTTGTCCCAGGGATAATAAGGAAAGTGCTACTAGAACAGTCAGAAATCCTCATAGCTCCCCATTGGCCCAGATGGTCATGGTACGCAGACCTAGTGAGCTTGTCAGTGTCCCGTCCTTGGAGGATTCTTCAGGATAGGATCTCTCTCAGCCAAGCATTCTTGGAACACCTGGAGCCTCAGTGGCTCCACTTGACCGCCTAGCACTTGAGAGGAGGAACCTGAGGAAGGATAACTTTTCAAGAAAGGTGATCAGGACACTTCAAACCTCTAAGAGGCCCTCCATGAACCGAATGTATGATGCTACCTGGAAAGCATTTCATCACTGGTGTGCCAAAAATGACATGGATCCCACTACAGCTTCTATTCTGCAGACTTTGCAGGAGGGACTCGACAAAGGCTTCTCTCCTAATACAGTGCGCAGACAGGTAGCCGCCCTGTCCACGGTGTTGCATTATGGAAAGCGGGACTCCCTAGCCAGGTATCCAGTAGTCCGCACCTTCATTAGGAGGAGCTGTCAATCTCAATGAGGAGCTGTCAATCTCAAACCAACAGGTATCTTTCCTGGAACCTGTCTACAGTATTACAAGCCCTTACCCAGGCACTGTTTGAACCTTTTCAATCTGTAAGCCTGCACTACTTAACACTCAAAGTTGCCTTCTTAGTGCCATTACCTTGGCCAGGCGCATATTGGAATTGGCAGCTCTTTCAGTCAGAAACCTCAGTCTGCACCTTCCACACAAATAGGGTAATTCTGCACCTTGACACCTTCATCCCCAAGATAAACTCCCGCTTCCATAGGGCTCAAGAAATTGTCCTACCTGACTTCTGCCCCACTCCATCTCATGATATGGAGCACAGATGGCATAAACTGTAAGGAGGTACTTTGCAGATACATCAAAAGAACGTCGATGTATCGCAAAACCGAAGCCCTGTTTGTCTCATTTCAGCTGTCTTCAATGGGTACCAAAGTCTCTTCCTCAACCATCGGCAGTTGGATCAGGGCTTGTATAGCCATTCAACTAGAAGTGCAGCTGCCATAGTTGCCTGGGCGACACAAGCCTCACTTGAGGACATCTCCAGGGCAGCGACATGGGCCTCCCTGTCTCCTTTCATAAGGCACTACAAAGTAGTTAATACGCCTCAGCAAAGGCGGCCTTTGGCAGAAGAGTGTTACAATGAGTCCATGCAGATGGGGGTTCACAGGACCAGACTTCTTCCCCCCCATAGGGACTGCCAGCTTTGGTATGTCCCATATGTGTGGATTTTCCCAAAGGCATGCTGGAGAATAGGCGTTGGCTTACCTGAACGCAGTTTCTCAGCATGCCTTGGGATAATCCACTCACACCCTGGCAACTGTCTGGTCCAGTGTCCACATGGGAGGCAGAGCCAATGCCACAAAGAAGATCATCAGGTAGCTTTGCCTTTGTCCTGACTGGAGTTAGGGGACTTCTTGACCCATCAGGAAGAGGCATGGTAAAGATTGATGACTCAGTCTCTGGTCAGAAAGGCAGAGTCAACCCATATGTGTGGATTCTTCCAAGGCATGCTGAGAAACTGTTCATGTAAGCCAAAGCCTATTTGCTATATATTTGTGCCTGTGATGGTTGTTCTGAATAATTTAGATCTTTTATTTATCCTTAAGTAGGTGCTTATATTTAACAATAGCACCATACGATAGCATTTAGACTTATATAACACTTCATATCACTTCACAGTGCTTTACAGCTCCCTAAGCAGTTTATAGTATCGGTGTAATTGAGCTGGTAAGATTTGAACTGCAAACTGCTGGCAGCCGGCAGTGAGCAGAAGTAGCCTGCAATACTGCATTCTAACTTACTGTGCCACCAAGGCTCTTTAGGTAAAGTTCATGCTTATTAATTTGTATTTCTTTTGTTACCATTACCATTCTATAATGATTGCTTTTGGATGTGTCATAAATCATGATCACATAACAATTAAGAAGGAATTCACTTCTATTTTGATTAATTATAGTTTATGAAATTTTCTGAACAGCAACTGAACTAAACTAGTTTGCTAACTGCAAATAACTTCAAACCATGGTTTTTGAAGCTGATTTTTTAAAATTAAGTTAACTACTTCAGTTTCAGAGATAAAGTAGCCTGTAGTTAATTGAATTAGAACATTTCTAAATGCCTTGTGAACATACTTAACGTAGTTGAGCAAATTAAATCTGAACTGGAGCATCTTCCTATGAAGATGAACTTCCATGTTTAAAAATAGTAGTTCGTTCAATTTTTAAAGTAGCTGGTTTTGTAGAAAGTATTATTCCATTAATTGTTAAACATAAGATATTCCATTGTCATATCTATTTGTTTTTTGTTTTTTAAATTCTCCATAGGGTACATCTTAGCAGTAATGGAAACTTTATTGATTATTGCATTGCCATGTAAGTCAGTCTATACAAGCAAAATTGACTACATCATGTCAAGTGAGAAAATATATTCAGTAATTGTATGTCATCATTTGTTTTAACATTGGAACTGACCATAGAATGGTATGAGCTAAAGTAAAAATAGCCTCAAAAAGAGCATATGAAAATGATAAAGACCATCACAAAAAAACAAAAATACAGAGTGATAAGCTGTTTGAGGATTTGGAAGAGATTAACATTATGGACCAAAATGAATGAATAATCAAAAACATCCTTGAATCTGCTACATCTATAGCACCCGTAAAAAACGTACAGTCAAAAATATCTCTGAAATTATTGGTTTAATGAAAAAATGATTGACAGTGAAGGATACCAGAAGATTCACTAATAAACTGGTGTACTTAAATTTTGCAAGACAATAAGAAAATGTATCCAAGAAGAAACACCTCAGTTTAGCATGAAGCTTGTGAAAAGGCAATTGAATAAAACAAAGGCATTAATAGAACAAATGCAAGCTTAGAAATACACAAAAAAAGTGTTTTTTTTGCATTAAAATGTGACAATGGCTCTGTGTGTAGAACTAGACACGAAATATTAGAAATAATTGGAAAATTCTATTCAGAGCTATACAAAGATCAAGATCACTTAAAAATAACAACACCTACAAAAGAGGAAATGCCAGATATCCTAGTAGAGGAAATACCTTGCTATAAAATCAATGAAAAATGGCAAAGCTTCAGGAAATGACTTGTGTTATAGTTGAAATACTGAAAGTTAGTGGCCACAGTTTATATAAGGTACTAACAAAACTATACTGGGGATACCTCGGAGAAGAAAAAATACCCAATGCATGGAAAAATGCTGAAGTGATTCTTATACACAAGAAAGAAACCCAAGATGATATAAAGAAATATTGCCCAATAAGCCTTTCAGTCATCTACAAGGTTTTCACCAAGATAATAGCAAGAATATTGAGAACAGCAAATGATGCACAGCCACAGGAGCAGGCAGAGTTCAGATGTGGCTATGGTACAATGGATCACATCCAAGTTGTTCAGCAAGTCATTGAAAAGCACAATTAGTACATCATACCTCTGTGCCTGGCTTTCATTACCTACCAAAAGGTGTTTGACTCAGTATTCTAGCAAGCAATAATTAATGCATTGCTCAACTAAGATACTGCTTACATAAACTTACTGTCAAGCCCAAAATTAACGTGTAGTCATTTTAGGTAGGCTTAGTATATCTTCTTTTTCTTACTTTCTCTTTGACGGTTTTGGGGGAAGGGTTTCAGGCTTGCCACATTCCTAAGGAGGGAGGAATGGAGATAGAGTTGTTTAGACTAAGTGATTCTTCCCGTGAGAACATGAGCTGACCATGGTGAGGCCCCTTGAGGTGGAGATTGATGACATCAAGCAACTTTGAATTACTTCTATTGGAGAATGTGACTTTTGGAGTTGTTTCTAACTTCTAATATTGTGGGGTAATTCCGGGTTGTGTCATGGACTTTGCCAATTGATGCTTTCCTAAATAAAAGAAATTGTTTTAGAAGATGGAGTTGCTCTTTTCTTTTTAAATGGGTTTCATCATTGGAAACTTGACACTTACTACAATCAATATATGAAAAAACAATACTGACAATTTGCCTTAATGATCTTAAAGTGAAAATCAACATAGAATGAGGTGTACGACAAGGCAATACAATAACATCCTTTTTCTAGCCTGCCTTGAAGAAGTATTTTGCAAGCTAGACTGGGCAAAAGAGGGAATAAAAATCAGTGGCACCTATTTAAATCTCTTATGATTTGCAGGTGATGATCTCTTCTTACAAGGCCCAAAAGAGTTAGAAAGACACATGCAAGAGCTGCACATGGAAAGGGACATGTTCGGTGTTACAAGATAAGATACAAAGGACTGCATATGGATTAGAGAACAAATAAACGTATACAATATCAACAAGAAGGTAAAAGAAATGGAAATGGGTTGGTCATATAGCAAGACGAACTGATGACAGGTGGACCAAGGCAGTCATAAAACAGATCCGACTTGATCAAAAGTGTCCATGAAAGAGACCTAAAACAAGATGGATCGATGACATCAGCAAATATTGCAGGCCCAATTGGCAAAAGAAACCTCAGGACCATATTGGTTGGAAACATCTGGAAGAGGCCTTCATCCTGTGATGGATAGACATAAAATTAATGGAATTAACATAATATAACATTTAATTATCCACATTCCATTATCCACATTTCACTAATATTTTCTAAATACAGAATTAAAAAGTGTCTTTTTATAGTGCTATATATAATATAACTGACCTGGATTCATTCAGAAGAGATTACAGTATCTCTCCAATGCGTTTATTGAATGAATACACAAATTGTTACCAAGTGGAGCATGGGTTGTCTTAGGGCAGACTGAGAGGCCTAATCCAGCACATACCTATTGCAATGGGTCTCCGAAGGCCTCTCCCTACTCTGTGAGATATCCTGTGCTCTGCTTCTTGCTTCTAGGAGCACCAGAGTCTTTTAGGATTCCTTCATACCCACACAGTCACAATCACATACTTTACTTTTTGAAGATGCTCAAAACTCAGAGGTCAAGGTATCGTGTTTCTCACATAATAAGGCCGGGCCTTATTTTTTTTGACCCCCAAAAAAACAGCTAGGATGTCTTTTCGGGGATGACTTAATTCCCACCCTTGCATCCTCGCCACCAGCCGCTCCTAACGGGTGATCATAGCGAAGTGCGGAGCTCCCTACTCCCACCTTTGCTGCAGACACCTTTGGCACCCGCCGCTGTTGCTTTCCCTTCTGCCCATTCCACCAAGTTTGGAGCTGCCGCTTCCGTGTTTGGAGTGCCGCCGCCATTTGGGGCTCCAAACAGTGGCAGTGCTCCAAACGCGGAAGTGCCAGCTCCAAACATGATGGCGGGCGATCTTTTTATTTTGGTCCACATGAAGCTCAGAGCGAGCAAGAGAGGGAGACTGTGATGCCTCCATCCGAAATGGCAACCTCACTAGTGGATCACAATATGGCTGGAAGCCCGAATCGGTGGGAAACGATGGCAACCTTTTTGGAGCGAGAGGAAAGGGAGAGAAGAGTTGCGAGGCGTAATTTGCAGGAGGAAGTGGGTGTACCCCACGGCAGGGAGCCCAAGGAAGAAGGGCCGGTAGGCAACAGAGAGCGTCCCATAGCTCCGGAAGCAGCCTAGAGATGCACCCGGGAAGAGGCGCAGATGCTTCCTTGTAGTCCCCAAGCCAACTGCATGCGCCGCCTTCAGTTATGTGCGCTCCGCGCTTTGGGCGTCTCCGTGTGATCACGACCCTGTCCTTTCCACCTGGCGCGCTTGCTGCTTTCTGGCTCTTTAGTAACCGGCTTCGCCTTTGGAGCACTGCCGCTGTTTGGAGCTCCAAATGGCAGTGGAAGCTCCAAATGCGGAAGCTCCAGACATGACGGTCGGCGATCTTTTTATTTTGGTCCGCACGAAGTTCAGAGCGAGCATGAGAGGGAGACCGCGATGCCTTGCTAAAGAGCCAGAAAGCAGCAATGGCGCCAGGTGGAAAGGACAGGGTCGCGATCACACGGAGACGCCCAAAGCGTGGAGCGCACATAACTGAAGGCGGCGCACGCAGTTGGCTTGGGGACTACAAGGAAGCATCTGCGCCTCTTCCCGGGTGCGTCTCTAGGCTGCTTCCGGAGCTATGGGACGCTCTCCGTTGCCTACCGGCCCTTCTTCCTTGGGCTCCCTGCCGTGGGGTACACCCACTTCCTCCTGCAAATTACGCCTCGCAACTCTTCTCTCCCTTTCCTCTCGCTCCAAAAAGGTTGCCATCGTTTCCCACCGATTCGGGCTTCCAGCCATATTGTGATCCACTAGTGAGGTTGCCATTTCGGATGGAGGCATCACAGTCTCCCTCTCTTGCTCGCTCTGAGCTTCATGTGGACCAAAATAAAAAGATCGCCCGCCATCATGTTTGGAGCTGGCACTTCCGCGTTTGGAGCACTGCCACTGTTTGGAGCCCCAAATGGCGGAGGCACTCCAAACACGGAAGCGGCAGCTCCAAACTTGGTGGAATGGGCAGAAGGGAAAGCAACAGCGGCGGGTGCCAAAGGTGTCTGCAGCAAAGGTGGGAGTAGGGAGCTCCGCGCTTCGCCATTCTCACCCGTTAGGAGCAGCTGGTGGTGAGGAATTGCTGCCCGTGGGGCGCTCCTAGCGGCAAGTCCCCTGCCCTTCCCCCTTATTTTGCATATTTTAAAATAGGCCTAAATTTGGGGGGAGGGGCTTAAATTGATTTTATGCCAAAGAAACATGGTGGGGCTTCCTATTGGTGGAGGCCGTATTGTTGGAGAAACACGGTAGATAACGTGAATTGATCATTTTGTTGTTGGGCAATGTAGCACAATTTAAGAGAAAAAATCATGACAGTTTTCCTTTTCACCATTAGATTTAGTTCCCCAGCATTAACTCTGCTAGCGAAAAGTTATTGGAACTAACACTGGCACCTAAGACTGGCAATAAAAGGGAAATTGGCAGAATCTTTTTTCTAGATTGTTCCATATGGCCCAGCAGCAAAGAAGACTGTCCTTAGCTACCCAATCTTTCTGAATGCCTCAAAAGGAAAGAGAGTGAATAGTGATTGGGGGTGGAGAGGAGTGGGTGGAACCTGGAGAGATAGCAAAACAAGCTTAGTGCTTTTCAGATCAGGGTGGGAAGAAATGGGTGGGTGCATTTAGCATCTCTGCAAATGAACATAAGGGTAAATAACTCCAGAGGCCACCACAGATGTAACTTTGAAATGGGGGCATATAGCTTTTGGGGGAAGGTTGTAATTTTGAATGGTTGCTAGATGTCCTGTCATATCTCGAGGAATATATATGATTTTAGAAGTAACTTGTGGGTTTCCCCAATTCATATATTTATTATTATGATTTGCGTGTTTGACAATTTGTACAATATCAGAACATTGCCATTTTTCAGAATCTTAATTGTAGTTGATAATTTGTTGCTTCTTGAGAATTTGAAGTTCAATTTCAAATACAGGTAGCTTAAATGTGTTAGAGTAGGACTCAAAAACAGATGCTGGCAATTGTGAACTCAATCACCCATCAAATTCTGCAGCTGTGGAAAAAAATGCAAAGACTAATTTGATGATGGTAATATAAAACCATATCCAAATTATATTGTGTCTTCTTGATCATGTATGATGTAATTTTGAGAAAAATATTGAAGTTCTTTCCCACTTTCAAATTATAGATATTTTATACAGGGTTGTAGAACTTATTCTCTCTTAAAAGTCATATAAAGGGGTTTCCGGTTCCGCGTGGCTTTGGTGGCAGCAGGAATTCGCAACAGCTCGCGATTCCTACTGCGCTTGCCGCCGAGGTACCCCCGATCCAAATGGGTCAGGGGGATATGGCTGCCCTGCAGGGACAGCCGAAGAGAGAGGGGAGCCGGACAGGGGGTTGGGGGTGTCGAAGACCCCCTCCTCGTCTGGAAAAACCCCTTTTTCCCGAGGTGGTGGAGCAGCGGTCAGTAATGGCCGCCACGAAGAAGCCTGCAACCGGGTAAGATCGTGCTGGAGGAAGCAACAAAAGTGAAAGTGTTGGCTGAGCCGGGTCAATCAACATCTTTTAAACTCGCTGGAACTGAACTGTCTGGATTGCTGGAGGATACATTGTATCCCTAAGAAGAGTAGAAAGCAGCAGAGAAGCTCTGAAAGGGAACTTTTTTTTTTCTTCACTCTCCCACCCCATAGAAACAGCAGATGAAGATTTGAAATTTATTTGGGCACTGAAGGTGAACTATTTTGAAAGTTGAAGTCAAGGGATAAAAGACTTCTTGGACATTGGACTTAAAAATTTAAGGAATTGGAAAACCCTCATTGGAGGTATGGATTTCTGATCATTTAAAAATTGATGTTGCAAGTAGCAAGGGAGAGGGAAAAAATTGGAGCAGAAGTGGAAAAAGGAGGAGATTGCCTAGAATCCCAAAGAAAGATATATGGTAATTG
>BHEV01007285.1:0-11262 GCA_004319985.1 Emydocephalus ijimae
CATCAAAGAATTCACACTGGAGAAAAACCTTATAAATGCCTGGAGTGTGGAAAGAGCTTTACTCAGGGTGGACACCTCCGTCAACATCAAAGAATTCACACAGGAGAGAAATCATATCAATGTCTGGAATGTGGAAAGAGCTTTGCTGAGAGGAAAACTCTTGATATTCATCGAAGAATTCACACAGGAGAAAAACCTTACAAATGTCTGGAGTGTGGAAAGAGCTTCACTGTGAGTGGAACTCTTGATAATCATCAAAGAATTCACACTGGAGAAAAACCTTATAAATGCCTGGAGTGTGGAAAGAGCTTTAGTCACAGTGGAAACTTCCGTCAACATCAAAGAATTCACACAGGAGAGAAACCATATCAATGTCTGGAATGTGGAAAGAGCTTCTCTGAGAGGAGAGGTCTTGAAAATCATCAAAGAATTCACACAGGAGAAAAACCATATCAATGTCTGGAATGTGGAAAGAGCTTCAATGAGAGGAGAGGTCTTAATAATCATCAAAGAATTCACACTGGAGAAAAACCTTATACATGCCTGGAATGTGGAAAGAGATTTAGTCATGACGGAAACCTCCGTCAACATCAAAGAATTCATATTGGAGAAAAACCTTATAAATGCATGGAGTGTGGAAAGAGCTTCACTGAGAGGAGAACTCTTGATATTCATCAAAGAATTCACACGGGAGAAAAACCTTACAAATGTCTGGAGTGTGGAAAGAGCTTTACTCAGACTGGACACTTCCATCAACACCAAAGAATTCACATTGGAGACAAAACATATCAATTTCTGGAATGTGGAAAGAGCATCACTGTGAGGAAGGGTCTTGATAACCATCAAAGAATTCACACTGGAGAAAAACCTTATACATGCCTGGAGTGTGGAAAGAGATTTAGTCAGGGTGGAAACCTCCATCAACATCAAAGAATTCACACTGGAGAAAAACCTTATAAATGCCTGGAGTGTGGAAAGAGCTTTACTCAGGGTGGACACCTCCGTTATCATCAAAGAATTCACACAGGAGAAAAACCATATCAATGTCTGGAATGTGGAAAGAGCTTTGCTATGAGGAGAACTCTTGATAATCATCAAAGAATTCACACTGGAGAAAAAACTTAAAAATGCATGGAGTGTGAAAGAGCTTAATTCTGGGTGGACACTTCTGTCTACATCAAAGAATTCATATTGGAGAAAAACCATATAACAGCCTGGAATGTGGAAAGAGCTTTAATGAGAGGGAAAATTTCAATATTAATAAAAGAATTCACACCAGATCACTTCCGTCAACATAAAAGAATTTACACCAGAGAAAAACCATATAAATGCCTGGAAAGAGCTTTACTCAGGGTAAGCTAACACCCAAGAAGATAGGCTCCAGATCCAGCTGGATCTTGACAGACTAGAACACTGGGCCATATCTAACAAAATGAAATTCAATGTAAAGAAAAGTAAAGTCCTACACTTCGGCAAGAAAAACCAAAAGTACACATATAGACTGGGTGAAACCAGGCTCAATAGTAGTAACTGTGAGAGGGATCTTGGAGTCTTAGTGGACAACCAGCTAAATATGAGCCAGCAGTGTGCAGCAGCAGCCAAAAAAGCTAATGCAATCCTAAATTGTATCAACAGAGGGATACAATCAAGATCAAGGAAGTACTAATACCACACTATAAAGCCTTAGTAAGACCACACCTAGAGTACTGCATCCAGTTTTGTTCACCACATTATAAAAAAGATGTTGAGACTCTAGAAAAAGTACAGAGAAGAGCAACCAGGATGATTAGAGAACTGGAGGCTAAAACATACAATGAACAGTTGCAGGAACTGGGTTTGGCCAGTTTAGTAAAGAGAAGGACCAGGGGAGACATCATAGCAGTTTTCCAATATTTGAGGGGATGCCACAGAGAGGAGGAAGGGGTCAAGCTATTTTCTAAAGTGTCTGTAGGCCAGACAAGGAATAATGGATGGAAACTGAACAAGGAGAGATTTTACCTGAAAATAAGGATAAACTTTCTGACAGAACAATGAACCAATGGAACAGCTTGCCCTCGGAAGTTGTGCGAGTGCCATCACTTGAGACTTTCAATAAGAGATTGGACTGCCATTTGTCAGAAATGGTGTAGGGTCTCCCGCTTGGGCAGGGGGTTGGACTAGATGACCTACAAGGTCCCTTCCAACTCTGATTATCTGTTAAATCTGTTAAGGGTGGACACTCCCGTCAACAACAAAGAATTCATACCAGAGAAAAAACCATATAAATGCCTGGAGTGTGAGGAGAAAAAGTGTGTGAAAAGAGTGTGAAAAGAGCTTCACTAACAGAAGAAATCTTTATAAAATCATATAAACCATTGAAATAGTTAAGTATATTCTCAAGTATTTAACTTTCTTAACATACAGATGTGCAATGATGAAAGAAGACAATTATATAAAACTACTTAAGCAAATAAAATTAGATTTGGAAAAGCCTACATCAGTGCCAGGAAGGATGGTTACAGTGAAAATGAATATCCTACCAACATTGCTGTTTCTGTTCCAAACAGCACCTATAAAAATTGAAAAGAAATTCTTTGATGATTTGAATAAATTGATTTTGATAGTTATTTGGCAAGGAAAAAGTGAGAATAAAATTGAAGATGTTACAAGACTCTATGGTAAAGAAAATGGAGGGTTTGGACTACCAGATTGGTTCTTATATTACCAAGTATGTGATAACATGGCTGAACTCTCAGGTACAAGAGACTGTTATACTTAGTGTGGAAAGAGCTTTACTCAGAGTGGACACCTCCGTGAACATCAAATAATCCACTCCAGAGAAAAACCTTATAAATGCCAGGGGTGGGGAAAGAAGTTCAGTTGGCTGAGAAACCTTTGTACACATCAAAGAATCCACTTGGGAAAAATCCTCTGTAAATGCCTGGACTGTGGAAAGACCTTCAGTCGGAAAAACAGCCTTAATAGGCATCAACTCATTCATTCCGGGGAAAACTACTATAAATGCCTGAAATGAGGAAAGAGTTTTATTGACCCACATCAAAGGATCAATCATGATTCACTAGGATTCAGTCTGTCATAGAGAAGAAAATTTAGAAATGTACGGAGTGGGAAAAATCCTTTAAAACAAATGGAAATATCCAAAACTACAATGGAACCTCTGGTACAAATGCTTCTGACCAAATCAGGTGACGACCAAAATTTTGGGAAAATAGTTGCTTCTGGTGGCGAGCAGATTCTCTGGTGCCAATCAAATACAGCTGTGGTGATTTTTCCTGCCACGGTGATTTCCGCTTCTGCTCATGCACAGAATTGTAGGCGCATATGCAGTCAGTCTCACTTCTGTTTGTGACCAAATTGGGTTGCAACCGAAGTCCTGGAACGGATCATCGTCACCCGAGGTTCAATCAATCAAACGTTTATTGTCAATCCACAACATGTGTATAATGAAATTGAAAATGATAAGAATCTACATGGGAGAGGAACCTTATAAATTAATAGAGCATGGCTAACATGTTTTAGAAACAGCAAACTAGTTTAGCTCTGAATGAAATGCTCTAAGGTTTCTCAAGGTATGAGAAACTCCTTGAATATTTATTACTGACCTAATTACATCTAAAAAGGCAGGTGTATGGATTCTTACACTTCATTGCCATCTCAAATTGTATGTGTCAACTTGAGGAAGGACTGTATCATCAATTCAAATATTCCAGGGTATATAAACTTCTGAAACATTTTACTATTCTTTCCATTACTAGTCAGTAAGTAGTAACCATAGTTAACATTGGTTCAGTTTTACTGTTGTTTCATTATTGTAAAAGGAACATTTTACTATCATCTTTACTCTTACGGCTTGTTTAGCAGTTTTGCTATTCTATATTACCTCATAGTTTAATTTGAATTATATTACAAATTATTTTGCATGATCACATTTTTGCTATAAATGAGTCCACAACTTGCAAATTGTGCAAGGAATATGAGAGCAATGGTATTCAGTTGTACATTCTTATATAATCATCGCAAATTTAATTCAGTCACTCAATGGTGCTGCGGTTTAATATATTATTTAGGAAGGTGGGCCAGAATCACTCTTTCCCTTTCAGTAGTAGAAGTTCATGCTGAAGTTAACCTTATACAGCAACCCGCTTTCATCTTCTCTTCCAGCCTTTGTAAATATACCCCAAGTAAGAACTACTTTCATCTCAGCCTTTCCATCTTGGCTGGAACATACCTCTCCCAACAGGTGTTAGGCAGCAAGCAGAGAAAGCCAGATGTATGCCACAGTATCTAAAGCTGCTTCCTTTCAGGTGTCTTCTCAGTGCCAGATGTAACCCCTCTCCAAAGTAGCTTTGTCATCCAGCTTTAGAGATCTTGCTAAGTTTCGCCAATTACTATTTTTAATGCAACAGAAGGAATGTTTCAACACATGACATAAGATAATCTTACTCCCTGTAATTGACTTGTAATCACTGAGTTAGCCAGACAAATCTTATTTCATTCTTGGGTTAGACAGCTTCAATGCCAGATGGATTCATAACTGACAGACAAACCACATTCAACATGCAGTCCTTAATGAAATTATACCTATCTGGAAGGAAATAAGAAGTGGGGTTCCCCACAGTTCTGCCTTAGGCCAGTACATTTTAATATCTTCATAAATATTTTAGATGGGATTTATGGAGAACTCATCAGATTTGCAGATGACAGCAAGCTGGCAGCAAAAAGTAGAAACCAATAGAGTACCCCACCTCCCAAAATTGAGAAGGAGAATCTGCTGGATCCAGAGCCATCTCTGGACTGTGGTTTTGCATGTCCAGTTTATTGCATGATCACAATGCAAACCCTGCTTTTTTTGAGGAGTAATGTGACAGGAATTAAAAAGGCTGTCCAGAGTTCGACAAAAATTTCAATGAAACACAATGAGCCAGTGTATGTCTGCTGTGATCCCAAAATAAACTGAAAATAAGTCTGCAATAGGAGTGGATTTTTTTCTCCCAATTACTGTGATCACTCCCTAGAATAGTGTCTACTTTTCAAAATCCCAGATTTCAAAAACTAGAGTGGAAAATGGAAAGCAAATAAAAAGGATAAGTGGTGGGTTGATAACTACCTCCCTACACAGTATTTTTCAAACTAAGCAACTCCTAATTCCCTAGCCAGCATGACTCAGTGGGGAATTTTGAGAATTGAAGTCCACACCTCTTAAAAGTTGCTGACTTTGAAAGACACTGCTCTAATAGAAAGGAAGCTTGAGGCTTTTTACCACAGAAAAAAGGGGGGAAATAGGAAAATGCATGAAGGATTATAAAATTATCCCCCAAAATCCACATTTAAACTCCGTGTTTAGAAAAAAAGGGATGTTTCAAATGGAACATCTACAAGATTGTTACAGTTGATCAAAAACCCTATGTGGATCGTAGACAATACAGCTGAGGAGTCTTTGGAATTTGACGATTTAGCTACAGACAATTGATCTCTACCTATAAATGTTTTTTTCTGTGAATTCTCTTTTTCAATAATCCTAAATATCTGGTAACAGAGAAGAATTTTTGCAGCTTCTTGGGCTTCCTTAAATTCCGGAAAATATTACAGGAAAATTTGTTTTGCAAAGAACAAGTGTAATGATCATATTCAAGGTTGTTAGCACCAACTGTCTCTGGAGATTTCCTTATTCCAAGAGCAAATATATTATATTGACCACTGTGAACTACAACAGAATTCATGTTCTTACTTAATGATGCTAACTAAGAAATTCCATTGTTAAGCAACTCACACATAAGTTTAAAACCATGTGACTATGCCACTTAGGGTTGTCAGTTATGGCAGTCCCAGTGAGGACTGTGAGTTATTAACCTTATGTGATCATAACTTCCAATTTCCTGCTGGCTTCCCCATTGACTTCCCCATTGCTTGTTGGAAGCCTGATAGGGAAGGCTGTGAATCAGAATCCCATGACAATGGGATGCTGCAATGGTCAGAAGTGTCAGCTGGTTGCTGAGTGTCGGAAACTCAAACGTGGTTGTGTCAGACTTCCTGCTGGTTTCCCCATTGATTTTGCTTGTTGGAAGCCAACAGGGAAGGCTGAAAATTATGATCAAATGACAACTTGAAACTGACAATCAGAAGTGTGTGCAGATCACTGAGCTTCTGAAGCACCATTATGTGGCTGCAAAGGTACTGAGATGGCCATGACTTTGAGGATCAGTGGTAAGTACCACTCCTTCAGTGCCATTGTCACTGAATGAGTGGTCATGAAGCAAGGACTACCTGTATAGCATAGCACCACTGAATTTTCTGAAGCTTCTCAATGCAATGGGAGAGCATTAGATATCTTAATTTGAAATCAGATTCAAAACAGTTCTAGCTAAAGCGATGGAATAATTCTGCAGTAGAAGCTACTATAAAGATCTTATTGCTTTGGCTGGCGCTTCAAATATAGGTCCTTGGAGTGATTCTGAATCAAGAACTCACCTTCACCTTCACGTCAACATGTGAACTATCTTTGAAATGAAATTTAGGGATCCAAGAGGCTTCTGCTTGGATGAGAAGCGAAACATCTTCAAAGAAAAATTAGAAAGTTCAGTGGCCTTTTGAAATGCATCTTGGGATGACCTATTGATAGTTTTAACTTTTTGTCCTTTTGTCTATAAAGGAGGTATAAAGGAATATCTTCTGTCTTTCTCTCTCACGGGCTTGTCTCTCTTCAAGATGTAGCTTAGGAAGAAACAAGGCCTACCTTTTTACTTCAATATCATGAATGTCCACGAGAATTCACTGCTAGCTGGGCTAAGCCTATAAATCTATATGAGAACTGGGGTGACATGATAGCAATGTTCCAATGTTTGAGGGGCTGCCATTTTCCAAAGCAGCAGAAAGCAAGAAAATAAAGCAATAGATGGAAACTAACCAAGGAGAAAAGCAACTTAGAACCAACCAACCAGTGGAACAGCTTGTCTTCAAAAATTGTGGCTGCTCCACTGGAGGCTTTTAAGAAGACACCCATTTGTCCAGATTGGAATAGGGTCTTCTGCTTGGACAGGGGCTGGATTAGAAGACCTCCAAGGTCCCAACTCTGATGTTCTGTATTCTGCACTTGATCACTATGTTCTGAATATTTTTACTTTTTCCAGTGGGATACTCTGTTTCTTAAATACTCAATATGTTTTCAATGTTCTTATCTTTTGGAATAGGTGTTCCATCCAGGCCTCCAGCTGAATTCAAACCTTCAAATTTTAGAGTCCATTATTCTGGGTCCAAAGGTGTTAATATGATTTGTAATCCTTGTCACCCAGAATATAACATGAATGAATCCATGAATCCACCAGGGATCAAGCTTAACTTGAAGGTATCTCAGAAGGTGGAAATCTTTAGATTGACTTTGGCTGATATTGAAACACTACACAGGGTTACATATTTTGGACACTTTCATATGACACCATCAAGAAATCCCAGATCTGCAAACTAAACAGGAAAGCTTGAAAAAAATGTCCCAAGAGGCCATAGCAAACCACCTCTGTTGTGACACAGAGAAAACTACATGGACATGTCCATTAAGTCCTTAAGGATCAAGATTCACTTGTGGGAGTCTTGACCTGTTTACTTTTCCCCTGAAAACAAAGCTCAGGATGAAAAATGACCATCATTGGATTTGCCTGTCAGTATTTCTGTTACTTTAACACTAATAATACCATACAAGATTTTTTTTTTAGAAACAGAGATAGCTACATGGCTTAAGAAAGATCACCTGCTCAGAAGTGAGTCTTGAAATCCAAGTAGTACTCTTAAGAACTGATGTCTTTTATCAGCCACAATGACATCAACATGGCAGTACAGGAATCCTGATGTCATGCCATCAATGAAGAGATTATGTCCATCACATCACATCACTGGGTGTTAGAAGTGCATAAGTTGAGTAATTTGATCCCTGGGTCCCCATTTGTCCCTTCTATGGACACCAATGCTCTTGGCCCTGCTCCAGAAAACATTCCGCAAACCGGCCTTCCTTCTTTCACCCACAGATTGTCCTCTCATTCAAGCAGCACCAAAATGAGGTCATCTTTTTTTCTCCTTTGCTCCATTCTCTTGATGCTGGCCATATTTGGTAGCAAGGATTCTTTGGTGTCTTCTCAGTTGACCTTCCAAGCCATTGACCTGGTAGCAAAGAAAATCAAGAGAGCAATTAATAGATTAGTACCAAATGGGAAGCAATGAACATGGCAGCGATTCTTAAATTTAGTGTCCTTCAAAGATGCTAGACCGGGGTGTCAAACTCTCGGCCCACGGGCCAGATGCATCACATGCTGGCCATGCCTACCCTTGGTTTAGCAAAAGTTGTGATAGGTCACATGACGAAGACGTGACGATGTGAGTTTGACACCCCTGTGCCAAACAATGGCCTGCCTGATGGTATGATGGAAAGTGCAGTTTAAGACACCCAGATAGTAAAAGGTTGAGAAAGGTTCAGTAGACATGACCTGATGGATTGATTTGATCACCAGAGTTCCACATATATATTAGTTTATGTTATCATGATTTGGAAAATCATCATTGGCAAGGTTTTTCTTTAGTCCAAATCACAAGGTGAGCAAAGCCAGTAATTTAAAATACCATTCATAAATAATGTGACTAACATTATTTATTAAAGTTATATGCTTCCCATCTCCTTGATAGAGAAACTCTGACCGGCTTACAGAAACTTCAGATGCTGTAAGAGGTTTGGATAGACTTCACAGGTGAAACAACAACAACAACCCCTTATAAATGTCAAGAACATTGAAACAGCAGATGATATAACCCAGATCTCCCCACCCAGGTACCTTTTTCCAAAGAGAAAAGATAGTTTGCTCAAGTTTCTTCACTAAATATCTGAACTCTTCTGGATTGAAAGGTGATTCTTCCACCCAAATGAGGTTAATAAAAGCAAGAGTAGAACTTTGCTGGAGTGCACAGGTGTGTGCGAGTGAGTGTTTATATGGGAATTTCAGGTAAACTTAGGGGAGAGATATCCAGCTTAGAGCAACCAAAGGACTATTAGGTGGAAGTAAAGGGTTGAAGAAAATGCTAACCCTTTGCAATTTTAATCTTATTTTTAGATTTTTATCCCTTCTGTGTCGAATCACACTTGGACAATAATTCTATTCTATTCTATTCTATTCTATTCTATTCTATTCTATTCTATTCTATTCTACTCTACCCACCTTTCTTATTTTTATAAATAGCTCAAGGCAGCCAACGTTCATAATTCTACTTGCTCATTCTATTTTCCGTACAAAAAAGAACCTGTGAAGTAGGTTGGGTTGAGAGAGAAGGGTTAACTCAAGGTCACCCAGCTGGCTTTCATGCCTAAGGTGGTACTAAGAACTCACAGTCTCTTGGTTATTAGCCTGGTGCTTTGACTACTAAAATAACCACTAGATTATACTGCAATCATGTGGAATTTCTCAATCCACATCTGGTATTCTTAGTCCAATGTTTCTCAACTGGCTTCTTCATCCGACAGGGTGATTCTGGGAGTTGAAGTCCACACACAATGTAGTTGAAATTGCCTTAACTTTTCTATAAATAAACCTAGAAATGCATTGATTATGCAAAAAATATTCAGAGGCTGAGCTTTTCAAAAGAGTCCATTAAATCTTAGCTACATAAGTGTAAGAAGAAGAAGCTGAGAAAGATACCTTAGTTTTCCTAAGATGGCCTTGGATGGATTTTCTTCTGGATAGCTGAAGTTGGATGATCTTTTGCTTCGGAACTTCTGTGAGAGAGCCCTTAATTGACCCCTTGTGTTGCAATCTAGGGCAAGAAGAAGAATTTGACAACCTTTGAAAAACTCATAGGTGTCCATATCTGTTGCCTTTCTTCATTCTCTCTGCATGTAGCAGATACAGGGGAACCAGCTAAATGGGTTTTATATAAAAGCACATGTTCACTTCTCTTTCCAACAAGCTAATCTCAAGTCAGTAACATCCCTTGACATTTTTTGTTGGACAAAAGACATAAGAAACGGCCATGAACTTGATATCTGAAAGAACTACATCCAAACATCAATGGAGGAATATTTATGTTCTCCAAGACATTCTCTTATTTAGGATGCTTGTGAGGCCACACTTGGATTAAACTCCCAGATTAAGAGGAAACAAATATTAACTAAATCAACTGAACAAAATGCTGACATTATATGCCTACAGGAGGTACATATCCAAAAACAACACAAAAATATTTAGAATACCCCAAGTTAGGTGTATTATTTACAGCATTGGCAGATCAATAGAAAAGGGGGGGTTGCTATTTATGTAAAAAAAGGGATAAATGCAAAACAAATCTATGCAGATGAACAAGGCACAATTTTGTTGATACAAATCAATTTGCATCAAAAACAAGTACTATTGATGCGGATATATGCCCCTAACGATAACCAGAAGAAGTTCTATAAGATATTATATGATAAAATAATTAGTATAGCTGAAGAAAATATTTGTTTAATAGGGGACTTCAATGCCATTGTTGATGTTAAAAAAGATTATATCCATATGGAAGAGATTAGGAAGGGAAAAAAGAGAATTCTACCAAAAACTTCCTTTGATTTAACGGAAGAGACTCACTTGGAAGACAAATGGAGGAAGAAAAATCCAAATGAGAAGAAATTCACCTTCTATTCTAGTCCACAAAAATCCTGGTCCAGAATTGATGGTTTCCGGTTCCACTTGGCTTCGGTGGCAGCAGGAATTCGCGACTGTTCGCGATTCCTACTGCGCTTGCTGCCGAGGTGCCCCTGATCCAAATGGGTCAGGGGGATATGGCTGCCCTGTAGAGGCAGCCGAAGAGAGAGGGCAGCCAGACAGGGGCTTGGGGGTGTCGCAGACCCCCTCCTCGTCTGGAAAAACCCCTTTTTCCCGAGGTGGTGGAGCAGCGGTCAGTAATGGCTGCCACGAAGAAGCCTGCAACCGGGTAAGATTGTGCTGGAGGAAGTAAGAAAAGTGAAAGTGCTAACTTCCGGTTTGTCGGCTTCGCGAGCGGCAGGATTTCGCGATCCTGCGCGATCCCCGCCGCGCTAGCCATTTTGGTGCCTTTGACCTGCAAAGGTTTGGAGGCTAAGGCTGCCCCGTAGAAGCAGCTGAAGATAGGGGGGAGCTGGTGAAGGGTCGGGGGGTGCTGCAGACCCCCCCTCTAGCCGGTAAGACTCCCTTCTCCCAAGACGGTCAAGCGGCAGTCCGTAATGGCCGCCACAAGGAAGCTGACAGCTGGGCAAGACTGAGCAGGAGGAAGAGG
>BHEV01007286.1:0-20605 GCA_004319985.1 Emydocephalus ijimae
ACTTTGGAAACGGCATATCGACCAATTACGGTCACGACTTGCAGCAGCCAGTCCGCAACTCCCCTACGACCAAACTGGGGGAGATACGGAAGAAGATGAAGTCCTAGGAAACCCGTTCGAAGGAAATGACGATTTAATAGAGACTCAGGAAGCGGAGTCGGAGGGAGAAACGTTTGCGCCTCAGGGAATTGCGGAAAATGTAGGCAATGACGTAGAAGTGAACTCTGAACCAGAGGCAACCCCACTGCCAAACAACGATCTACCTCAGCTGCATTGCAACCAGCCAATACAACGGAAATCAAAGAGACTNTGTAAATAAAGAGCTGAAGTTCGCCATTCAAAGGCTTGTCTCCATTCCTTCTCACCCATGCTCAATACTTAACACCCCCCCCAAATTGAGTTATTATATGTTCACCTACATATTTCATTGAACCATGCACACACACATATATTAGAATAAACGGTCTAGGTATAACAGCCACTTACCAATATCACTGCCCATTGATTGATTAGGTACCATCAAGTAATTGTCAACTCTTAGTGACAACACAGATTTCTGCCCATATTTCTATCAAATCCTTGTCTTCTGCTGCAATTATTAATATTCAGCTCTGAGTAGATTACTCTGGACAGCATCATCCATATTGGAGAATTAGATTAAAATCATGGTGGTGTAGTGGTTAGAATGCAGTGTTGAAGGCTGACTCTGCCCACTGCCAGCAGTTCAATCCTGACCAGCTCTAGGTTGACTCAGCCTTCCATCCTTCCGAGGTTGGTAAAATGAGAACCAAGATTGTTGGGAGAAAATGCTGATTTTGTAAACTGCTTAGAGAGGGCTGTAAAGCAATATATAAATCTAAGTTCTATTGCTGTTGTTAAATTGCTTGGGAAATAAAACATGCCACGCTACATTCTCTCCTGTGACATGCCACTGCCTAATATGCGAGTGAGAGCTGCTGGTTCTCCTTGCCTTCCATTAATATTTGTTGCCTTCACACTCTGAATTATCAGATACAGTTACTTGTCTTCTATAAAATTGTTGAAATTACTTTTCACTCATAGGAGAACACGCAGAACATGTCTGGTCTGTCAGACATAAAAGGAACATTTAATTTATCAAATCAAAACACAGAATGCTTATGGAGCAATTATTCATTTGTCATTTTCACCACATTGAACCTGAAATTTTAAAAAGGGAAAGTAACTTTTGAGTTCTGCTCTAATGCAGGAGCAAATGCCATTGCATTTCTAGAATAGATACTGTTGTGAATGAATAATGTGTTCATAAAGTTATCAGAGCTTGAAGTCAAGTGCAGGGTTCTGGCCCTGCACTTCTGATTGGCTGTTAATGGCGATATCAGATTGGTCCGTTCAGTTGAATCTGATTGGCCATTAACAGGCCTCTCTTATTGGTTAACGGAGCTCGCGCTCCCTAGTTTTCATTGATTGAATATCGAATAAGTTGCCTATATAAGGAAGGCTGTAGCAGCCATGGAGTTTGAGCTGTCACACCATGTAAATAAAGAGTTCTGAAGTTCACCGTTTCACTGGCTCGTCTCCATTGTTGCGCCCATGCTCCAAACCTAACACTGGCGACGAAGGTGGGATGTGGAGACGTCGGAGCTGACTGAACTACGAAGATCGATTACCGAGCACGTGGCTGAAACGCACAATGGCGGAACTATGTCCGGCGGCGTCATACGACTTGCTCCATTCGACCCAGCGCAAGAAGACTGGGACTCCTATATGGATCGTTTCCAAATGTTTTTGGAAACCAACAATTTGAAGGATGCCACTACCGGGAAGAAACGGGCGGTATTCCTAACGCATTGTGGGCCGACCATATTCAAGATGGCCAAGGCACTAGCGAAACCGGCAGAAGTAAAGTCTATGGACTGGGACGTCCTCGAACCCCTACTGAGAGCCCACTATGCACCAATCGTGCCAACACTCGTAAGCAGCACGAATTTTATCAAAGAAGTCAACAGAAGGGCGAAAGTGTTGCTGATTTCATAGCTGATCTCCGGAATCTGGGAGGCCTATGTGGGTTTGCCGACCTCGAAGAAGCCCTGAGAGACTGAGTAATCCTGGGATTAGAGTCACCGCACACGCAGAGTAAGATAATGGTGAAAAGCGACATCAGCCTTAAAGATGCCATCACTGAAGCTACCGCAGCAGAAGAAACCAGGAAGTTGGCTGTCTGAATGCGCTGCAACCGTGCCCCGGTTCACCAACTGACCCGTGAGCTTTCACCCAAGTCAGAAGGGCAGTTGTTAACGGCCCACCATGAGGACCTCTCTTCGTCGTCAGACAGCAACGAAGAAGAGGTCCATCGACTGCGGTCCGAACGGGACCAATACCAGAAGCCCTAACACCCCTGCACTGGTTGTGGGGCAAGCCACCCCCGGTCCGAATGCAAATTCTGTGACGTGCTCTGCCATGAGTGCGGGAAACGAGGCCATATCGGATGGGTCTGCAGAAGTTTTACAAGACTCAGCCAGCCCTCGAAAGGGGCTAACTATCGCCAACCGACAGGAAACCGTCCTGTAAGGTGAGAACCAGTGAACCACTCCTACAGAAACAGAACCCTAAACCACTCCACGAAGCGAGAAGTGGCTCACCAAAGTATCACTATCGGTCACGCCTCCTCCTTGGATGCCAAGAAAATCCGAGTTAAAGTGGCCATCAAGAACCAGCCCTGCCTGATGGAAGTCGACTCAGGATTGTCTCTCTCGATGGTTTCCTGGAAGACCCTCAAACAGATCATCCCTACGGTCTGGCAACAAGACCTCCATTTCCAAAGACTTATACTTAAAGACTATCAGGGGAATCGGATTCCAGTCATAGGATCCAGTTGAGTCTGGGTCTCGTTCAAGAACTGTACAGCATACCTACCCCTGACTGTGATTGATAAGGACCAGCCTAGCCTGTTAGGCCTCCAACGGTTCGCTCCACTTGGCATTGAAGTGGCAGGCATTAACCGAATCAGCAGCAGCAACTGGGAGGAAGACCTCATCCAAGAATTCAAGGACATCTTCGCAGAAAAACTAGGCGAGTACAAGGGGACCCCGATATCATTTAACTTTAATCCAAAAGTAGCTCCCATCCGCCTTAAGCCTCGTCGGGTTCCATTCGCCCTTAAACCGAAGATTGACGAGCAGCTTGATAAATAAATAGCCCAGGATGTGTTAGAGCCCACCGATCACTCTCCCTGGGAAACCCCATTCGTGACACCCATTAAGCCAGATGGATCGATAAGAATTTGTGGGGACTACCGAGCCACCCTGAACCAAGCCCTGCAGCAAAATGCGTATCCGGTACCGGTGGTGCAGCACCTCCTCCATTCCCTGGGGGTGGGGGAAGTCTTCGTAAAACTAGACTTAGCTCAGGCATATCAACAACTGCCAGTGGATGAAAAAACGGCACAGGCACAGGCACAGACGATCGTGACGCACCATGGTGCCTTTAAATGTACCCGACTCCAATTCAGAGTGAGCGTCGCCCCGGGGATATTCCAGAGCTTGATGGAAAGACTTTTACAGGGGATAAAAGGTGTTGTCCCATACTTTGATGATGTGTTAATCGCTGCCCCTACCCCGAAAATTTTATGGGATTGCCTGAGGATGCTCCTCCAGAAATTCAAAGACGCAGGTCTTAAAGTGAAGAAAAATAAGTGTGAACTGTGTACAGATCGTGTCAAATTCTTGGGGTATTTGATTGATAGCCAGGGCATTCACCCTACCGATAGCAAACTGAGGGCAATCAAAAACGCTCCCAAACCCCGAAATAAGGCCGACCTCCAGGCGTTTCTAGGCCTTATCAATTTTTATAATGTATTCCTGCCGCACAAGGCAACGGTAGCTGAACCTCTACACCATTTATTGGACAAAAAAGCAATTTGGGTATGGGGACATAGAGAAGAGCAGGCGTTTCAAAATGTAAAAAAATTATTGACTTCTGACGCTGTACTAATGCAGTACAATGAGACTTTGCCGTTAACGATCACGTGTGATGCATCGCCTTTCGGAGTAGGCACCATTTTGAGCCACGTTTTGCCAAACAGTAACGAAGCCCCTGTTGCCTATTTCTCAAAGACGCTTTCAAAAGCAGAACGCAATAACAGTCAGATTGATAAAGAAGCCCTTGCTATTGTGTCTGCTGTCAAAAGATTTCATGAGTACGTGTATGGCTGAGCTTTTACTTTAGTGACTGACCCCAAACCTTTGTTGGGAATAATAGCCAGAGATAAACTGACCCCCTATATACGATCTCCCAGAATGACTCGCTGGTCAGAATTCTTGGCTGCCGATAATTTTCGGCTGCAACACCGCCGGGGAAAGCCATTCCCCACACCGACGCCTTGAGCTGAGCACTGCTTCCAGAGACCATTGATGACCCCGCGCCTACAGTGACAACGTTGCAGATTGAGATGCTTCGCACGCCGCCATTAACAGCCGGAGATATCGCGATGGAAACAAAATGTGACCCCACTTTAGCACGAGTCCTCAGTTGGGTGGAACGCGGGTGGCCATTGGACCAGGTACCTGATGACTACACCCCATTCAAGAGTCATCAAACAGAACTGTTTTCACAAAAGGGCTGCGTTATCTGAGGAGATAGAGTCGTTGTCCCAGAGCAACTTCAATGAGCAGTCCTGAGAACCTTGCACGATGGCCACCCTGGCATCGTGCGCATGAAAGCCCTCGCACGAAGCTACGCACGGTGGCCAGGCATCGACAAGCAAATCGAAACATGGGTCAAAGCTTGTCACAAATGCCAGGAAGTAAGCAACGCCCCACCAAGAGCAACCCCAACCGAGTGGGAAACACCGCGGGGACCCTTGTCCCGTATCCATCTGGACTTTGCTGGACCTACCAAAGGCCACACCTTCTTGTTAACAGTGGATGCCTACTCGAACTGGCTCGAAATCCATCAAATGAAGAACACAACAACTGAAGCGGTCATTAAGAAACAAGACAGACTGTTTGCAACACACGGATTACCAGACGTGCTGGTATCCGACAATGGGCCCCAATTTACCACGCTGTCCTTTGAACAGTACCTGGTGGACCGCGGTATTCGCCATGCACTGACTTCGCCTGCGCATCCTGCGGCCAACGGAAGGGCCGAGTGCATGGTACAATTCGTCAAGAAAACGCTACAAAAAATGGACTATGACAACATCGAAGAAAAAATAAACTGGATCCTCCTTTTGCAGCATATCACTCCACACAGCGTCACCAACAAAACTCCCGCAGAGTTGCTAATGGGGCGGAAGCTCCGCTCCCATCTTGACCGCCTACACCCCTCCTACGAACCTGAGAAACCACACAGATCCAGCGGGCGATGCCATACCTTCCAGGTAGGCGCCTTGGTGTTCGCTAAAAATTTGTTGGGCAATCTGTTGTGGGTAGAAGCGACTGTGGTCCGCGTAACCGGCCCCAGATCCTACCTCGTGCAATGCCGCGATGATAGACTATGGAAGCGCCATATTGATCAACGACGATCAAGGCTGCAGTCAGGGATTTCTGAGTTCCCTGATGCCCTAACTGAGGGGGGAGGAGATATGGAGGAAGATGAACTTGAATTAGCAGAAAACTTTAATGAAAGGAATGATAGCAGAATGGAAACACATGAAGAGGAATCAGGGATGGGAGTGAGTTTGCCTCTTGGGGATACCGAAGATGTTGGTGACAACGGAAATTCGAACTCAGAGTCAGAGGCACCCCCTTCACCAAACAACGCCCTACCTCATCAAGAGTGCAGCCAAATACCCGGGGCACAACGAAAGTCAACTAGAATAACAAAACAACTGTCCTACCTCAAGGACTACGTAACCACACCCCGTAAACGGAACCCGGGGGGGAAGGGGTGTTGTGAATGAATAATGTGTTAATAAAGTTATCAGAGCTTGAAGTCAAGTGCAGGGTTCTGGCGCTGCACTTCTGATTGGCCGTTAATGGCAATATCAGATTGGTCCATTCAGGTGAATCTGATTGGCCATTAACATGCCTCTCTTCTTAGTTAATGGAGCTAACGCTCCCTGGTTTTCATTGGTTGAATATCTAATAAGTTGCCTATATAAGGAAGGCTGTAGCAGCCATGGAGTTTGAGCTGTCACACCATGTAAATAAAGAGTTCTGAAGTTCACTGTTTCACCGGCTCGTCTCCATTATTGCGCCCATGCTCCAAACCTAACAGATACCATAATGGGAAGGGGAATCAGTTGGCACAATCTGCAGGCTGTTTTGAGAGCAATTTTATGGGGGAGCTTCAACTTCAGCTCAAATTCCTGGGAAGGAATCCACATCAGCCTGTATAGCCTTTTCAGTTTTAATAAGCAAAATGTCTCTTACAAACAAAGGAGTGACATTTTCCTCATTAAGCCTTAGATTGAGCTGCTAAATATCATTTTCCAAATCTAAAAGCCAAAAGAAAGTCTTTTATATGTGGAAAAATTTGCTGCACACATTCTCTTAATTCCTTGTAAATTGAACACAAACAGCTTAATCCCTAATGGTTTTTGTTTGCCAGAAGGAACTAGAGGCTCATAATTAACTCCCAGTTCCATATGGACAAACAGGAAAAAAACACCTTGGAGTATCTTACCTGTAAAAATAGGATAATTCTAAATAAATAAATGGGCAGGCTTGAGCCAACTGTACCATGAGGGTCTTTTGTTTATTTTTGTATTTTTTGCATGCATACACAAACACATACCCCTCAAAGAAATATTATAGCATGGCAAGTCTTGCATATAACTCAGTTAAACATGATGAAGAACAACAAGCCCATGTGACTCATGAAGGTGAAAACAACCCATTTAACTTTTCTTTATAATACAAGGCAGTCTACAGAAAAAACAGGATATTTATGGAGCCTGTAACAAGCCATTTTCCATAGCTGTTGGCCTGCATTCAGCAACCTGGCTTAGAAGAAAGCAACTTCCTCAACCAAGCTATCTGAATTCAAATTCTGATAGAATACGTGCCAGCATACTCCATTAAAATCTAATAACCTACTACTACATGGAGACAAGAAATGAGATGAATGCATATTCTGGATGGTATATCTAAACTGTAGAACTCAGTGGTGGGTTTCCAAATGGTTTCCTACTGGTTCTATGTGTGCACACTTTGCATGCAGAGGGCTCAAAGATGAACCTCTGTCAACGCTGGTAATCTAAGCTGTTTTTTAACTCTGCCGTGTGAATCAGCTGAGCTAAAAAAAAACAACAAGGAAATATAGGAGAGTTAATGATGGGGATGGGTGGGCAGGGCCAGCCAGAGGTGATATTTGCTGGTTCTCCAAACTACTTAAAATGTCTGCTACCAGTATGCCAGAACCGGTCCAAACTGGCTGAAAACCACCTCTGGTAGAACTCCCTGGTTCAGAAATAACTCTAACTTCTACTTTCTTCAGTGCTTCTGGTTTGTCTCTTTTTTAAAACTGTTTTGATCTAAATAATGGTTTAATGTTATAAATAAGGTTCTCCTGCTAGTCTGGTTAAAAGGTAAACCTTGGTATGACTTTATTAATGTATACTAACAATCCAAGTGTGTTATATTTTGGTTGAGATATGTTGCTGATGCTTTTTATGCCTAAGGAAAGTTGAACAGACATCAGTCCACTGAAGGGTGCAATCAGTTGTAGACTCCAGAGACATCTCATTTCCACTTCTGCATCAACAATGCCACTTTTCTGCTATCAAGAAGGGGTGTCTCTTGTTCCTTGGAGAGTGACTGATGAACTCTCAGCAGTGCAGCCATTTAGTTAAGTTTAGTTTCTCCTCCAGCCTTCCTCCTCATTTGAGTTTCTGTGGGAAAGATTTCCCTGTCCATGTTCACCAGTGCTTCAGTGAAGCGTAAAGAACTTCATCCACTTTTAAGGAGCTTTGGAAAAAGAGACAAAACAAGAAAGGAAGCAGCTACTTTAGGTAAAATTGCTTTCAGATTTAATTGTGAAACCTGATTCACTAATCATTGCTGGGATTAGATTCTTGCTTTCAGAAACATTCAAACTCATGCAGAAATACTTTTCCTTCAGCAACACTCTCTCTAATTCGTACAGGTTCTTGAAAAAGGAACAAAATATAATCATTTGTTCAAAGGGAAAAAGCAGATGACACATCTGTTCCTAAGGAGATTCTAGTTCAGCAAGAACAGTTTTGTCTTTTTTCACCCAACTATTTCTGTACTTCTGGAGAACTTGGAACAAGTGGGGGCTATTCTTGCATTGAGGTTTAGATTGCATTAGAAAATGAATCCCAGGCAATCATTATGCTGTTTGATACCTTATCTATATCTCTATAGCAGTAATTAAGATTCCTCCAAGACTTCTATACCTACTTATTGAAGCTTTTAGAAAAGAGGCTTTTCATTCCCCAATTGTTCTGGGAGGAGGGGAGTGAAAGGCTCTTCTGCCTTTTTTTTAATTTTTTCTTAACGTCTCTACTCAGGGCTCCAAATAAAAATCTTCTATAAATATAGTACTTGTGTGCGGGGAAGATTTGGAGGGTGGTGTCAAGGAGCCCTGGTGGCACAGTGGTTAGAATACAGTATAACAGGCTGACTTTGCCCACAGCCAGCAGTTCGATCCTGACAGTGCTTGAGGTTGACTCAGCCCTCCATCTTTCCGAGGTTAGTAAAATGAGGACCCAGATTGTTGAGGGCAATATGTTGACATTGTAAACTGCCCAGAGAGTGCTGTAAAGCACTGTGAAATGGTCTATTGCTATGTTAGGAACAGAGTACAAGTTCTCATCAAGCTTTCTGTAATAAGATTTATCAAAATGGAAAGGGGATTAGATTACAGGAATCTTGAAGACAAAGTAATTGCATTTATCTATTTGGCTTCCAATGCATCTCAGTATTCACAAGACACTTCTTACCTTTCTTAATAATTTTTTGATAGATTGCGATAGATTGATAGATAGCCTATCATTTTCCTGATAATTGAAAAATGTGCAGATATTCCAAGCTTTTACAGTGTGTTACAATCTGATAGACACAGTGGCAATAAGACTGACTTTCTCCGGTTTCATGCATGTTCCCCTATGATTAGTAGGAAGCAGTGGTAGGTTTCCAAATTTTCGCTACCAGTCCTATGTGCATTCACACACATGTGCAGGGCTCAAATCCTGATCTCTGTCAAGGCTGTATAGCTGCTTGGGGTGTTTTTTTAATTATTATTTATTTATTTTTATAATTTTTTATTGGTTTTTAAAACAAACATAAACAAATAAAACATAAAAACATCAAATCATCTTCCATATTTGTACATACAGTGTGCCAGTTGGTTTACAAATTGTTTTGTGCTTCCATTTCATAGTCTTCAATTATAATTACATTGTATATAATCTCTTATTTTCAATCAATATATTAAATACATTAATATCATTATTAATCAATCATTTGACTATACTTTTATTCATTCATGTTTTCCAAAATGATCATATTTTACTTAATTTGTTTTATGATAATTCATATTATCATCCCAGATCTATCCTAGAATCATTTTGTGGATACAATAAGAAAAGAATACATCTTTATATATTTATTATTTTCTAAAAGTCTACATATTTCATTACTATATTTTATTGTCTAACCATTGATAGAATGGACCCCAAATTTGATAAAATTGTTTATCATCTTGTTCTCTAATTTCAAATGTCAATCTACTCATTTCAGCACATTCCAATATTTTCTTAATGATTTCCTCCTGTGATGGTATTTTCTCATTTTTCCAGTTTTTAGCAAATACAATCCTAGCCACTGTTAATACATTTACAATCAGGTATTTCAAGTTTTACTATATATTTCAGGTAAAATTCCCAATAAAAATATTTTCATTCAATATTTCACCATATCTAACTGTTTGTTCCTTTTTGTATATTATAGGATAAGAAAATGCTTCAATAGTTGGTAGCCAGACTGGAATTTTCAAATAACATTGTCTTTTAATCTTCTCCCAATTTAACCACAGAGACTCCCATATATAATGTCTTTGAAAGTACCCCTGTGTTTTAATTCCTTTATACCATAAAAAAGCATGCCACCCCAACAACAGGTCATGTCCTTCTAATGTCAACAATCTAGTATTTCTTAATGTTATCAATTCCTTAACCCACATCAAATTTGTAGCTTGGTAATACAACTCCCAATTAGGCAAACCAAATCCTCCTCTTATTCTAGCATCTTGCAAAAGTTTTAACTTTATTCTCGCTTTCTTACCTTGCCATATATATTTCAACACAATTTTATTTCAATCTTCAAAGTAGTCTTTTCCAAGCCAAATTGGAATTGTTTGAAACAAATATAAAATGATATATATATGATATATAGCTTCTATTGCTTGAATAAATTTTATAGCAAAGCCCATCTGTTCCAGCGGTAATAACATGAATAACCAATTCACATTATCAAATGCCTTCTGTGCATCTAGAAATATCAAAGCCATTTGTTTTTCGGGATGTGCTTCATAGTATTCCAAAGTGCCCAGCTGTCTCTTTGGCAGAAATCCATTTTGGTCAGGATGTATAAAATTATTTAAATATTTTTTAAGTCTTTCTGCCAATATTGAAGAAAAGATTTTATAATCTGCATTTAGTAGGGAGATAGGTCTATAGTTCTTGATTTGTAATGGATCGGTCTCCTCTTTTGGAACAAGTGTGATATAAGCTTCTGACCATGATTTAGGCATCCTCTTTTTTAACATAACTTCATTCATAACTTCTAGCAATGGAAAACTCAATGATTCTTGTAATGTTTTGTAAAATTCTGCCAGAACTCCATCTGAGCCTGGTGCCTTTCCATTATTTTGTTTCTTAAGTGCTTCAGTTAACTCCATCGTCATTATATTGCTTTCTAACATTGTTTCAATCTCTTTAGGTATCTGGGGTAAATTAGCATTCTGTAAATACTGTTTAACTCTTTCCTCATCAAGGGGGAGCTGGCGTCACAACAATACAGCATGCGATCTTGGAGATCTGAGATCGCAGCCAATATCTTTGCTCCTGGATGGTCCAAGTGGATCTAAACCATCCCAAAGATACGGTGAATGTAAAGAACGCATCCTGTCGATCCCAGGGATATCACAGAGTCCCTGGCAGATCCAGGAGAAGCTCTTTTTGCCAGTGGCAAAGAGGCAGCCATTAAAGCTGCTGAAGTTGGGACAGCTCTGAAACGAAAGAGAATGGAAAGAGAGAGTGTGCCAGTTTGATGAGAACTTTTTCTTTATTTTAAGACTTGAAAGGACACCCTAAGGAAAAGAAAGAATCTGTAAAAGTTTTGACAGAAGTGATTAAGCAGCGATTTTAAACAGGAATGTCAAAGTAAGTTTTTTTTTCTCATTGCTGGATTTTCTACACATGATCTTATATTTGAAACTGGACTGGTTTTTTTTTTCTTCCTTTTATATATTCTTCTCTCCTTTTTGATTTTATAATATTTTAAGCCAGAGACTCCCTTTTTTTAAAATATCTTTTTTTAAAATTAATTCTTATTATATTTTGCTTGGAAAAGGAGGGGGAAAGTGAAAGCTAAAGAAACTTTGTAACACTGCCAACTAGAGGCTTGGAAATATTCTATTTTTCTTTTGACCAGACAAAGCTGAGAAAGAACTGAGACTTTGTTTCAAGGACATTGCCTGCTTGATAAGATAGAGGGAAAAGCATGGGAGAGTATTATTACAGGTGCTCTTCTGGGTTTCTATCAACGCCTGGAGTCTGGTGTTGAAGCTTAGGAAAAGAAAAGGTGTTAAGTCTTTGGAGAAGAGAGTTATAACAAGAGCCTTAGATAAACAAACAAAGTACACTGTGCTCTTTTTATTCTTTTTAAGCTGTGCTACCCCTCCTCATCAGTTTACTTTTTTTTGCAATAGCTATTTGGATTTTTGGCTCTCTGGAACTTGTCTTTGTTTTTGTTTTTTCTTGTCTTTGGAAGTGAAATTTCTACATCTGCTTTTTATTTTAAAGGAAAAGTTTAGTATTAATGCTTCCCTTCCTTTTCTTTTTAAGGGAGTAGCCTTTTTCTTCTCTTTCCTTTCCTGGTATTTTTGTCTTTCCATCTACCTTCCAAATTGTTTTTTTTTCTGTTTTCTTTTTGATTTATTTTTATGCATACTTTTATATTTGAGACCTCTTAATTGGATTTAAGGTGTTGAAGAACCTGAAGAATTTTTCCTTTCTTTTTTAGGCTTTTTCTTCACTTTTTCAACTTTTTTAGGATTTTACAACTTTTTCTTTTTTGTGTGTGTTCATGGTGTGTTTATGGTCTTTTCCTCCATTTTCCTCCATTTTTGAATTTTTACTGTCATCTAACCAACTGATTAGATTAAGGTATATAAGACCTGAAGAAACTTTTTCTTCTTTTTCTATTATTATTACTATTTGGCTTCTCTTTTCTTATTATTCTCCTACTTTTTTCCTACTATTTTTATTTAGAACTGCAATTGGTTATTTTACAACTGGATTAAGGTCTAGAAGAACCTGAAGATTTTGAACTCCTCAAAATGGGTAGGAAATTAACAGCTCCTGGTTCTTCAACTTCCACTTCTTCCTCTTCAACCAATATAGCACATTAATGGATCGCTGAACAAATAAACTCAGTGTTCTCACATAATTAAACTTACACTATTTACTTCAGATATATTATGCAAAGACCTAGTTCTCTGGAGAAGGTTCTAATGCTGAGAAAAGTGTAAAGAAATAGAACAATAGGATGATCAGCAGCAAGGTGGATGGACTCAGTTACAGTGGTGATTAGTGCATCATTAGAAGACTTGAAAGGCCAGGTAAGGGATCAATTAGCATGAAGAAAAATCATCTAACAGTCTACACTAACTTGATAATCAGTCACCCATTGTGGAGGGCAGAAGCATTTTACTACAGGTAGTCGTTTTGTATATGAGCAATTTTCTTCCTAGCAAAATCTCACTGTAACAAATATGTCCAATGTCTATCTCCCCACAACCCAAATATATAGGAATTATATCCTGGTTTAATGCTTAATTGATTATTGTATTAACAGTACAAGTAAACATATTTGAAATGATTACATAGTGCAGTGCTTTTACTTCAAATCAGGAAAGCTATTCAGTTGAAGGATAACTCTAATAGGGACTTCTGTATTTTAACTTTTCTTCATTCTTTCTTTTTCCAGGGACTTCCATGAATAAAAAATAATGCAGGATTAATATTACCCTGGATGCTGTGGAAAGAAAGGATATGATTTAAATGAATTTCCTTCTCTCTTCAGGTTTCATCAGGCTGCAGTCAATGCTGAAATCATAATATATGACTAAACAATGTGATTTTTTTTTCTGATTTAGTTATTTGTTTGGAAAATAGAGACTACCTGCCAATATTAACTAAAATATAAATGATTAAGTACTCCAGTTCTTTCAGATTAAGATTAGTTGGTCAATCATGCTAATAAGATGTAAGCTTCTGCTTTGACTTTGGATCAATTAAGTCAAAGGACTCCTTCCAATGATCAATGTTAATTATACCCCATGGCAACTTTTTTGTACTTAATGAGAGGATGTTCTATATTATTATGATATTATGGTTATATATTATTATGATATCATAAACAACTCTTTTTTTCTTTGACATCTTAATTGTTTAGCCAGATTTTAATGCTCCTTTGGAATAATTCATATGAGTTGATTTCACTCACTTTGTTATATCATGATGAATTAGTAGCAAATATTGGGGAAGGTACATTTATATTGGAAAATAGCTGAGTTTATCATTCAACAAGGTCAGGTGGTAATGTCCTTCCAGGATCCTGTCAATTGGAGAGTGTCAAGGAGGATGGAATTGCAATTTTAAATGTTCTTCCTAAAATAGGGGAGAAAGGAAAAGCATCTCCACTAGGCAGAAATAACATTTCTGCCTATTCTTCTGTAGTATGGAATAATGTAGTATGGAATAAATGCAAGAATTTATCTTGCAGAGATCATTCATAGAAGCAAGCTGCCCACTGAAGTGTTTCATCTTGACAATTTGATGCTGCCTAACATTGCTGATGGGATAAATTTTACCTTATAAATATCTGAAACATTATTTCAGTCTTAGAGATTCACCAGTAATTACTATGCATATCTTTTTCCAAGTCAAATCATGTTTAAAACATAGCTTTTGTTCATAATATTGTCTACGCAACCTATAAATATGGGTGAGGCCAACCTATAAATATGGGTGAGGCCAACGGCCTACAATTTTATTTGATGTTATTTGTATTTGAAAGCATTGGGCAATTAAAAACAGCATCAGAGAAGTTTTATAATTCTAGTGATTGAAGTGAGAAGAACAATTTATTGCTAATTAAAGAGATGTTAGAAATCAAAATGCCATTTTCCCAATGACTCTTCAGTAGAAATGATCATTTCTTCTCTGGATAAATTCCATTGCCAACAGAAATTGTAACCCTATAAAAGGTTTCTGAATCACAGATGGAATATCTTCAGAATCAAGGGCAGGAAAGGAAAAATGGATGATGAAGTAGAGGAAAGAATCAAATAGAATTAAGAGTGTAGATCAGTGGTAGTATTTTACTGGTTTGGCTGAACCAGTAGCTCTGAGGATCATCTGTGAGAGAACTGGTTCTCTCCGATGATCAGCTGCTGGGCCCACCCACCTGCCCTGGCAGATCCCTTCTGACCTTTATTTCCTGGTTTTGAAGCTCAGTTGCTTTGAGCAACACAGCCAGTTACCATGTATCAGCTGTTGAAGACACAGGAAGAGTGCAGGATTGAAGGAGAAAGTCAGTAGCAAACCCTCTACACGTGCGTAAAGTGCGCAAAGCACATCCACCAAGCCACACCCACAGAACTGGTGGTAAAAATATTGAATCCCACCACTGACACTTATCTCCTTCCAAAACTGAAAGAATAGATATAGGATACTTCACTAAAAACACCATGGAAGCTATGAAGAGAAGAGCAAAGAAATCAGCACAAGGCAGCAATGTTCTTAATCATCTATGCCAGCATCTGGCACTATATAACTAGAGTCTCCAGATTCTTGCCTTTGTTGGACACACCTTTCCAATTTGGTATTTGTATTCCTGTTATGTTTGCTCCTTGCCCTGTCTTTAGACCATTGGCTTAACCTTTAGATCAGCTTGAGGAATTTTCTGGCATGTGAAACCTGGACTATTGTGTGCAACTCTTATGGCTCTAAATCTCTTATCCCCCCCATCTCCCACTCACAGTGGCTACCTGCTGAAGTGGCTAATCATTCACTGGAGTCCCAGTTGTTCTCAGGAAGTTATGATAAAGCAATAGAGTCTTGCAAAGTTGTAACTGTCCAGCTTACTGTTTGCTGTGACTGTTATTAGATGCAATTGCACTCACCTCACAGCCCAACTTCAGTATGTCTGGGGAGGGGTAGTTCTCTCCCTACAGATTAACTCAATATAGTTGATCTGTTGTAGGGGATCAAAAACAGCAGGATGACAGAATGAATGCTATGATGCAAGACCCATCTCTTTTGAACATGAGTGCAATATTGATATTTACAAAAAGGGAAGGGCTTATAATATTGTAAATGTAATCTTGACAGCTGTCCCCATGGATATTCCTGGGGGGCAATTTTAAAAGTGGTAATTGATATATTCCTTCATTCTGTTCTCTCCTACCCAAGGTTATTTACAGGCATGGAAAAATAACAGTAATCATTTTTCCCAATATGTGCTCCCATACAATCTGTTTAGGAGATTTTATCACACTAGCACCTCTGATTCTGAGGCTGAAGAAGAGAAGCTAGCACAGATACACAGCCTGTAGTTCAAGTGGTAGTAATTAGGTTGCCATCTCTGAGTGATGAGTCTGACTGGGCACAGATGGTCAATGATTCCCATAATAAAGTACTTTAACCTGTCATTGACAGAATACCAAGTGTTAAATCATGCTATTACTAATTAGGGTTGAGCATGGAGATGCTGAGAACTGTTGACTCCTCTAACTAAGCAAAGACAAACACTCTGACTATATAAGATCATGCTCCAAATCTCTTCCCTTTATTGTAAATTGTTCCCCTATTTCTTGATCTGTCTTCCTGTAAGCTCTTTTTGCTTCCTTTTTTTTAATTTGTCAATTGCTTACAAGATAACAGGTATAAGTAAAAACATAATTATGAATACATGGATACATATAAGAAAAATAAAAAAAATATAAAAGAAACAATAGGACAGGGGCAGTAGGCACGTTGGTGCGCTTATGCACACCCCCTACAGACCTCTTAGGAAAGGGGTGGGGTCAATAGTTAGACAGTCTAAGGTTAAAGGTTTTGGGGTTTGAGGAAAAAAACACAGAGTCAGGTAGAGCATTCCAGACATTGACCACTCTGTTGCTAAAGTTGTGTTTCCTGCAATCAAGTTTGGTGCGATTAACCCTCTTCAAGTCTTTGTTACTCCTTGTCTAAATTACCAGCTTTTACCTCTGCCTTAATAATTGATAAATGGTTTAGACCAGGGCTGTCAAACTCCCAGCCCACGGGCTAGATGCATCACACACTGACCATGCCCATGCCCAGTTTAGTGAAGATGGGGAAAGTTCCAATGCATCATGTGATGCTGCCGTGACAATGTGAGTTTGACATCTCTGATTTAGACCCTGTAAATAAAAGCTGTCAGCCTTCTAATTCCTTTGCTTTTCATTTCCTTTGGTCTATGGTTTTCATAAGATAATGTCCCTTTTAAGCACTATCATCCAAAATATGTTTTCCCTTTCCTTTGCCTATCCCTGTTTTGCTCTAAGACTATTCTTCTTCTTGAATAATGCTATGCTCAATCATTCCCCTCCACTTAGATTTCTCCAAAAACCAAAGAGAACTAGGTAGATTCCTATGTTGTTGACCACATCAATAAGGAAGTGTCATAGATTATTTGAACTATAGTACTTGAATAAGAAGAAAATGGAAAGCATCACTTAACAATGGAACATGAAAACCACTTTAGGCTATTTCCAGGGGTGGAATTATGAGACATATAGAAACATTTTGAAGATATGTTTCTTAAAGACAGTTATCATGTGGAACTATGTAAAGTGGGCTTATTATGAGGTTATCCTCATATCTCCCTTGCAATTACTCCCATAATACACTCTCTTTACTTTTTTCCACTCTACCTAAGAAACATTCCAAACCAAAAGGACCAGCAGTACTACTAATTAAAAGTAATTTGTAACTAAATAGTATACGGAAACTGATTTACCGCGGTGCAGCTAGTAATCTTATCAGCAATTGTATTTGGTCTTAAGGAAACCGAGACCTAGAGAAAGTAAGAGGTAATTTAAGAAAACGTGGCACCAAGATTATCCATTCTGAGTGTACATGATTTAGTTGGTTCTGACACCCTTAATTTCTCTTCCTAATAACTTTTGAAAATTCAGAACTGTCATTCCTGACCTTTCATATATTCTATTTACTATTTCTATTATTTCTAGCTTAATCTTCAACTAAAGTGAACTAGTTTCAATTTGCAATTGCTACTGAGAGAGCATTTTGTTTTCAGGTTTTTGAATCTCACCATTAATTCAGAACATGAACCTTCATTATCTCGATCCGTCTCAACAATCCAAAGTTGCAGAGCTACTCGAATTCATATTTTAAAATTTGTCTTCTTGCATCAATTGGTAAAAGATACCATGAGTCAGATAAGGCATTATTATGTATAACTTTGTTTCAATGTTAAATCTCTGACAAGGAAACGAAGTGAATCAGATGTTCCAAGAGGCCTCCCCCCCGGGTTATCACAACAATTTAGCTATTAGGCCATATCCTTCCTTTCTCCTCCAACCTATAAATGTTTTGCGAACAAATATCATTCACATAGTCCATGGCATTTAAACATCACAGAAAAGCTTTATTTATTCATTTGTGAAGGTAAACACTGAAAAAAAAAATGCTAGCTGACTTTCACATGGTCAAAGTCCTCAGTTGCCAGACAGCCTTAATTTAGAATAGAGACATTTACCAACATCTTAATTGCAATCATTACATTTGTAGTTACATTTTTAAATGACTACATTACCCAAGAGGCAGAAATATTTTTATTATAAATTACCTTAATACCACCTACAAATTGATCAAATGAACTATGCTTGAGCTGTGAATGTGTTCTCATTACTCAAAGAACATTCTTATAGGATGTCTACTGTTGATGGTTTTTCACCAGAAATTTATTGTTATTCTGTGTGACAATGCTCAGGGAATTAAAGGAAGAAAAATGATTAATTAAATGGGTAAAATTAATTAATGACACTTTTTCATCTCCTGCCGACCCAAAACCTAGAAATAAAGACTAAGTCATTAACTATAGATCATCATCATTTGTAAATGTTGCACTCAAAGAGCATTGTGAGAAGTCATAAATAGCTGTTGAAATAAATTGTTCAACTGCTTGAATCTCTGAATGTAAATTGAAAATAAATGAATTGCCTATATAAAAACAGCAACAGAAACTAAAGCTCTTATGAAAGAAATTTAAAGCAGGATAAGAGAAAAGAAAATAAGAAGGTCCAAAGATATCATTATATCTTTGGTAAGGAGCCAGCACTATATCTCTGAAGTTAATAAATATGAATTAGGTCTTAATATATGCACAAAGTTTTCATCTATCTGAGGTTTGGGCCTTATTTTTCGTTACTTTACTTATATGGAAAAGGGAAGACATTTCTATAGATGTAAGTACATTTTTTCAGGAGTTGGATTAGTTTATTTGCATAATATATTTGCCCTTCCTTTTCCTCATTTGATCACAGCAAGTCTTAGAGGTCAGCTAAGTTATATGTGACTGCTTTGCAACAGTAGCTGACAGATGTGAGAAGATCATGATTTAGTTCAGTTTAGATGTAACAGTGCTAGAAAGAAATGGAGGGGGGTTGCATCCAAATTATTATTACCTAATTTAGACAATCCTCCTGCCAAATATTGTTCCAAGAAGTTCAGGCAGCAGTTTGAAAATGTCCTAGAAATAGACAGGGGGAAAACTTAAGAACTTGACAGCAATAGAAAGATACCATCAAGATTGGCCCTACCAGATTTTCAGTTATACTACCAGGCTGCAGTTAGCACTTGGATAAAAGATTGGGTTAATCTGGTGGATAAAAGAATGCTGATGCTGGAAGGTTTTGATCTACAGATTGGCTGGCACGCGTTTCTCTGGGATGGAAAAAACAGATGTCATAACTATTTTCAAAGACACTAGATTAGAAATGCTTTGTCACACGTATGGGGAAAAAATCAAAAGATACCACTATGTGAAAGTATCTCTCTGGCTATCCCCAATGGAGGCATGAATATCCCAATGCTATGGGCTTGAACAAAATAATTAAATATAAAGTGTCGTGTCCATTCGGCAAGGAGACCAGGAGGCAGTGACTAGGGTTTCAGCTCTTTATTTAGTCCCTGGAACCGATCTGGCTCCGAGGGAAAAACAGTGGCTTTTTATTCTCAAGCCGCAGCGGCTGCGGCCAATGGCACCACTTTGAATCTCCCGTGATTCGTTTCCACCAATCGCAGGAGATTCTCAGCGGGCCAATCAGCGCGGCTCGCGAAACCAATCAAATTACCCCGCGCTTTGGCCAATCAAAGTACGGGGTTTCAAGAATGCAAATGAGCGTACAGAACACCCCTCCCCTCTTGGTTTGGTCCTACGTAACGTAGTCCCGTAAGTAGGCAGGGCTCCGCACTTGCATACTGGACCTGCACAGGTCAGTCGTTGGTTGGCTCCCGGCTGGTTCGGTCGGGTTCTCTGTGTCTCTCGGCCTCGTCGATGGAACCGCCTGGTAGGCCTTGCCGGGCTGCTTGTCGCAGCTCCCTCCCGGTCTACCCGGGCTGGTTGAGCTGCGGTTTTCACTGCTCCCGCCTGGTCTTTCCGGGCTGGTTGAGCTGGCCCGGCTGCTTCTCCCTGGTGAGGTTCTGAGCTGGCTGCTTGCTGGTGAGTATGGCTGATTCCTTTCTTCTGGGTTTTGGTTCCCGGGGTATTCCCTCCCCTCTTGGCTTGTGTTAAGGGGACTGTCTGTGTCTGGTTGAGTGTCGGTTGTATTTCTTGTGGCCGTTCTCGATCTTATTTGATCAATGTGGCATTTCCACGCTCGTCCGTCGGTTGTTTGCAGCCGGTACAAGTGGGGACCTGTCAGTTGGGTTATGGTTGCTGGTACCCATAGTGGGTCTCCAGTTAGGTTTTTTGCATAGACGGCATCGCCTGGCGCAAAAGACCGGTGCTTGCTGGAGGAGTTTGGGGTTTTTTCCGGGTTGTATGTGGGGTGCAGTCTGTCGAGTGGGAACCTTATTTTCCTCCCCATTAGTAGCTCTGCCGGACTTTTGTTCGTTGTTGTGTTCCGGGTTATATGTTGTATAAAAAGCATTTTATTTATTTTGTCTTGGATTTCCCCGTGTTCGATTTTCTGGATGGTTTTTTTCGTGAATTGTACCATCCGTTCCGCCCTTCCGTTCGCCGCTGGATGCACCGGAGCTGTCAGTGCGTGTCGTATNTACCATCCGTTCCGCCCTTCCGTTCGCCGCTGGATGCACCGGAGCTGTCAGTGCGTGTCGTATGCCCCGTTCCGCTAGGAATTTTTCAAATTCCAGCGAGGT